>ML779310.1:183870-194124 GCA_009831015.1 Picea engelmannii | reverse complement strand
CCATTTGTTTCTCCTCCTTCGATTTATCAACCCCGCAAGCTTTGAGTTGCGACAGTAAATCCTTGAATTTTGTAAAGAAATATTGGATATTCTCGAAGATTTTTGGATCCAATGTGAGCAGCTCCACCTCTAGCATGTGTCCCCTCATATCATCCTATTTTCCAAAGATCCCTTCCAAGGTGTTACAGGTTTCATTGGGAGTCTTATAGGAAGATATGTGAAAAAGGAGATCAAGAGAAATAAGACTGCAAATTGTTCTAAGTGCCTCATCCATGCGATTTAAATACTTGTACTTTTCTATGGATGATGTCAATTATGTATCTGTATTCAAGGTTAACCTATACAACCCTTTGGTTCAGATATGTATGGCTATTTTCTCCTTCCATGAAAAATAGTTGCAAGGTGTAAGAATGAATTCTTTTTGGAAATCCATCTTTCTGTTGTCTTCAATCTTTGTACCTGCAAAAAAATTTGGTGTAGCTTTTGCTTGGCAGTCTGTCAGCTCTGATACCATGTAGATGTGTTGAACATGCACATAATAGATCTAGTTAAACAATAATACACACATTTGCAGAGAGAATTGGAGAAAGAAGAAGAAGGAGAGAAAGAATGGAAGAATTATCATTAACCTTAATGAATAATGAATAATTTACACATGATATACTTTGTATAGCTTAATGAGTGCACACTGGAGGAGAACCAATGTGCCATAGTGGTGGTCTAGAGTGATCTGGACACACACCAGTGTTAGAATATGAAGGATTGTGTTCATTTTACCATTGGCAATACCCTAGTCACCCAACCATATGTTGAAGCCACCCTAAGCACCTTGACCTTGACAGAGAAAAGAATCCTGGTACAAATCCAATAACCAAGAGAGGCTAATGCACCAAGCAAGAAGTAACCAAGCTTATCAGATAGTCTCACCCAAAAACTGGCGCAGCACCTTCACTAGGACTTGCGCACAAAATTGTTGGACTGTAGTGCGCAGAAACTACTCTCTGCAATTCTGAGAAGTGTGTCAAATGAGAGACTAGTGCCCTGTATTTATAGTGATTCTGGAAGACTTACTGGGGCCGACTTCTCCTTCTAGGTACTAATTAATTCATATTAATCATCTATTTTCAGCCGACATCTTGTCTAGGGTTTCCTTCATTTCTTTCCTTCCTTCCGGAACATTCTAATCTTGTCAAAGGTCACAATAGAGGTTCATACCTCCCGAAGCTACCTTAATATCAACACTCCCTCCTAGCTAGGGAGGTACGGTCTTGAGCACAGCAGACCATTCAACTGGTAGCATCACGAGCACCGTCATTATTATCCAACTGAATAATTCTCCATGACAACTTGCACAATATCAATTGATAGAACACAATTGTGTTTTATCCATGGTAGTACATAACTACACTCTAGTGGTTTACAACCACACCAAGTAGCATACAAGTACTTGATCAGTGACAAACAGTGGAACATATCCACCATAGTAGCATAATTCTACTATCTGGAGACAGGAAGTCTCCATAACAATCATCTCATGTCAACCTGCATAGAAAATATTGTTAAAGATAAACTGAATCATCTGGGCCAATCTTTCACTCATGTCTGTGAGATATGAAAGAATATCTACCCTCATAGTAGAACAATGAGATATCAGGACTATTCTTCTCAATCAAGGAAGAATAATTGTCATGTCTTATGAACCTTGACCATTCCCCACCCTGGGCCATTCTTCCTACACTAATCAAAGTGCACCCTAGAGAGAATGTATAAACCCTAAGGAATGCATGTCGCTGATTGTTGAGCCTGGACCATTCCCCACCCTGGGCCATTCCTCCTACACTAATCAAAGTGCACCCTGAAGAGAATGTATAAACCCTAAGGAATGAATGTCCAGACCATTTCCCCTATTAACCACAAGAGGAAAAGACTATCCTGTATCAACCTACAAAACGGACCATTCCTCATGTTAACCACAATGAGAAATCATTGTCCGGCGAGGCAGGATAGTCTTCTTGAGTAACCCTCAAGAAGAGAGACTGCCCTAGACCACTCCCCATGTTAACCATAATGTGAAATCATTGTCTATGATACATCGGCAATCTAGACCAATTTTCCATGTTAACCACAATGGGAAATCGTTGTCCGTCAGAAATCTCAATCCACTTTCCAAATAGGAAAGAATCTGCCTGAGATGGACTATTTTTCAATCTCAAAAATAAATGTCTTCAATAATATTTTCAGTGCTCCCTCCCAACCTGGAGAGTCATTTCTTCCCTTTCATCTAAGGGAGTTATTTCCACGATCCCCATCTTCTCTCGGAAATATGCAAACTTTATTCTGGATAGAGGCTTTGTCAAGATGTTTGTTGTCTATTCATCTATGGGGATATACTCGAGCTTTACCTCTCCTTCCTGAACTTTATCTCAAATGAAATATTATTTGATCTCAATGTGTTTCGACCTCTCATGAAACACAGGATGTTATGATAATCTTATACAACTCTGATCATCACAGTATATTATGGTCAATTCTGGAATCTGATCAAATAAATCGGAGATTAACTTCCTTAGCCATATTGCTTCTGTGCATGCTTCACATGCTACGATATACTCTGCTTCTGTTGTGTTGAGTGTGACAGACTTATGTTTCCTGCTACCCCAAGATATCATAGCAGATCCCAAGCTGAAGCACATGCTTGAAGTGCTCTTTTTGTCTTCTGCACTTCCTACCCAATCTGAGTCTGTGAATCCATGAAGTTGTATATCGTTGGATGTGGTATATCTCAAGCCATAGTTTATTGTTCCATGAATATATATTAATACATGTTTTGTATCTATCCAATGCTCATGTCTCGGTTCCACCTGGAACTGGCTTAGTGTATTCACGGAAAAACAAATGTTTGGTCGATTATTTACCAAATACATCAATGACCCAATTAGTTGTCGATATAGGGATGGATCTACTGGATCAGAATTTGGATCCTTTACTTTTCTTATATCTGTATTCATCGGAGTGTCCATGGACTTACAATCCATCATTCCAAACTTCTTAAGGATCTTTATTGCGTACTTTCCTTGTCCAAGGAATACTTCACCACGCTTCTGCCATACTTCTAGTCCCAAGTAGTAATGCATGAGACCTAGATATTTCATATCAAATTCAGAAGCTAGTTCCTTCTTGCTCTGGATGATGAGAGACTCTTCACTTGTTATGAATAGATCGTCAACATATAGTAGTAGAATTACAGGGGCATTGTCCATGACTTTGTAATAGAGGTTTGGATCTGCATGACTCTTGGAGAAACCAAGTCTTGTTAAATATTTGTCCATTTTGGCATACCAAGCTCTTGGAGCTTGCTTGAGTCCATATAGGGCTTTCTTCAATATGCAAACATGAGTGTCTCTGGAATGTACCTCAAATCCTTGGGGTTGTTCAATATATACTTCTTCTTCTATTGCTCCATTGAGGAAAGTTGTTTTTACATCCATCTGATGTAAGTTCCATCCCATGGAAGCAGCAAGAGATATAATAGCTCTGATGGAAGTATATCTAGCCACCGGAGCAAACGTTTTGTCATAATCTTCTCCCTCCTTCTGGGAGAACCCTCTTGCTACGAATCTTGTCTTGTATTTATCCACGCTTCTGTCTGCTGCATGTTTGATCTTATATACCCATTTTGAAGTTACCATTGATTTCTCTTTAGGTCTCGATATGATTTCCCATACTTCATTCTTCATAATGGATTGATGTTCTTCTGTCATAGCTTCTTTCCATTGTCCCTTTTGAACTGCTTCTTCAAATGTGGTAGGTTCTTCATCTAGAAGTTTTGTCATATAAGTTGCATAACTTGAGAATCTTTTAGGCTTCTTACTTTTTCTAGAGGTCCCATTTGGGGCTTTGAGTCCTTATGTTTCTTGCAAAGTAGCTTCAAGCCATCTTGGTCGTTTCTTGATCTTCGGTAAGGTATCTGAATCATTGTTATCACATGGTTGCATCAGATGATCAGGTTGTTCCTTTTCATCATTATGGTTTTATGTGCTTTCTTCAATAGCTTCTTCGTACTCTTCTTCTTCTATAGTTTCTTCTATGGATTTATTGAAAGCCATTTTTTCGTTGAATGTTACGTCTCTGCTGACTTCGATCTTATGTTGTTATGGAATATATATATTCTATAAGCCTTGGATGAATCATTGCATCCCATGAATATTACCTCCTTTCCTGAGGGTTCTAGTTTATTCCTTTTGTCCTTGGGAATGTGAGAGTAAACTGAACATCCAAATATTCTTAGGTTTTCCACGTTAGGTTTCTTACCTGAGAAGGCTTCTTCTGGTGTCATGTCCTTCAAAATACGATGAGGAATTTTGTTTTGCACATATATTGTTGTCATTGTTGCTTCTACCCATAAGAACATGGATAGACCTTGATCATTTAGTAAGGATTTTACGGTTTCTTCAATAGATCTGTTCTTTCTTTCTGCTACACCATTTTGTTGAGGGTTATGAGGAACAGTCAGCTCCCTCCTAATCCCTGCCAATTTGCAGGATGCAACGAATTCATTTGATGTGTATTCTCCACCATTATCTGTTCTTAGCATCTTGATCTTCTTATTCGTGAGGTTTTCTATCTCTGCTTTGAATTCTTGAAACTTGTTGAATACTTCATCTTTTGTCTTTAGTAGGTATAACCAAGTATTTATTCAATAGTCATCTATGAAGATGACATAGCAAGAAGATCCTCCTAGAGCTTTTACTGGCATCGGACTGCAAACATCTAAGTGTATCAGATCTAGAATCTCCTTAGATCTGTTATTGCTGCTTGGGAATGGTTTCTTGATATTCTTCCCGAGAGCACATCCTTTGCAGATTCCTTCATGTGTAGACTACAACTCTAGTATTCCTTCAACCATTCTTTTGAGAAAAGGTAATGCTTGATAGTTAATGTGAGCGTACCTTATGTGCCAAAGCTCATTGTGATTGACTTCATTATGTACGAGAGCTTCTTCATTTTGTTCTAGTAGTCTATATAGATTTCCTTCACAACTTCCAATAACCCTAGCATTCTCTATGATGGAGTCTTTATGCCAAGATAATACTTTTCCATCTATGAAGGCTATTATGTTTCCTTTGTCTTCTAGGCAGGATATGGATACAAGATTCTTTTCTAAACCAAGTACATATAAAACATTGCTTAAGTGAACATAGTTACCTGTTTTCATTTTGATGGAGGCTTGTCCAAATCCTTCCACGGGGTAAGTGGCTTTTTCTCCAAGCTCTACCTTGTACAAGGTATTCTTCTCATTTAGATTTGAGAGTCTGGTTTGATCTCCCATCATGTGCCTAGAAGATCCGCTATTGATTATCCACATGTCATCTTCAATCATTCCAGTGAGTGATGAGTAGTGTAGAAGACTGATTGTTTTACTCATGTCTTCGGTTGACTGGTAACTGGTCATGCGTTGATCCAAAACTTCAACTTTGTCGTTCCTGTCTTCTAAGAGAGCCAAAAGGTGCGCTGAGTTAGGGCTCATCTAAATATCTTCTCTTTGAGCGAGATGCTCCATCACAAGGTGTCGAATCTGAGATTTAGGGTTTCTGCAACTGCTCCTGCTAGTAACCCTAGCGACAGTGGCTTGGAAGCTTCTTCTGCTAGTAACCCTAGCGGTAGTTCCTCAGTGAGCTCAATATCCTAGTGGCTATGTTTCCTTCCAGCATTTAGACTAAATGAAGGAGGTGTGGGCCCATAACCTGTTAGAATATGAAGGATTGTGCCCATTTTACCATTGACAATACCCTTGTCACCCAACCATAGGCCAAAGCCACCCTCTAAGCACCTTGACCTTGAAAGAGAAACGAATCCTGGTAGAAATCTAATAGCCAAGAGAGGCTAATGCACCAAGCAAGAAGTAACCAAGATGATCAGATAATCTCACCCAAAAACTGGTGCAACACCTTCGCCAAGACTTGTGCACAAAACTGTTGAACTGCAGTGCACAGAAACTGCTCTCTACAATTCTGAGAAGTGTGTCAAATGAGAGACTGGCACCGTGTATTTATACTGATTCTAGTAGACTTACTGGGGCCGACTTCTCCTTCTGGGTACTAATTAATTCATATTAATCATCTATTGTTAGCCGACATCTTTTCTAGGGTTTCCTTCATTTCTTTGCTTCCTTCTTGAAAATTATAATCTTGTCAAAGGTCACAATAGAGGTTCATGCCTCCCGAAGCCACCTTAATATCAACAACCAGTAGTTACGGGAGTGAACTTCCACCTAGTCTAGTCTCTCAGGAAGTTACAGGAGTGAACTGCCACCTAGTTGAGTTAACTAGTCAACTAGTCTTCAGTTAACTGACTGGACAGAGAGTAGTGAGGAGTTAACTCAGGGAATCAAGGATAATGTGTCAGTCTAGTGATGATACCAAGGAAAGGTAGAATTAGTATGGTGATGATCCCAATGTTGCATGGTGACAAAACCAATGCAGCATCTAAACTCAACTCAACTAGTCAAATTGAAGTGTCAACTGAAAGAGAATATTCTCTAGGTGGAATATTCTCCCCTGAAATATAGGAGACTGGATAATGACTAATTATGACTAATAAACAAGGAAAAACATTAGGAAAAACAAATCCTTGGTGTGTGTGAAGTAACTCCAACAGTGTTGTCACAAATTATTGATATTGGATGATCATATTCTACCTTAATAAATTTCAATGTCTGCTTCATCCAAAGAACTTGTGTGCAACATGATAATATTGTTATATAGTCAGCCTCTGTTGTGGATAGAGAAACTAGATATTGTTTCTTGCTCAACCAGGACACTAGATTGTTGCCCAAAAAGAATTATCTTCCACTTGTCAGTTCCTATTATCAACATTGTCTACCCAATCTGCATCTGTATATGTTGTTAGAGTAAAATATTCACCTTTTGAGTACCACAAGTCAAAATCCAAGGTGCCCTTTAGATATCTGAATATTATTTTCACTCCTTGCAAATGAGTTTATTTTGGTGCAACTTGAAACTGTGCAACCAATCCTACTGCTTGCATAATGGCTGGCCTTGATGTCGTAGGATATAATAGGTTGTCAATCATTGACCTGTACAATGTTTGATTTTCTTCCAGAGATTCATCATCTTTTCTCAATTTACAACATGTGACCATGGATGTGATAACCAGTGCACAATATTCCATTTTGAACTTCTTCAACATTTCCTTAATATACTTGATTTGTGAAATGAATATTCTTTTCGAATTGAGAAATCTGTAAACCAAGAAAGAATAACAATTCACCAAGCATATTGTTGTATCGGGTGTCCTGGAAGCGATCTTTAAGGGGGTCTCCATCCAAGGCGAACAGCCACGCGGCCACTCCACCTGTCGTCACCTTCCAACCCACATCTACCCCGGTCACCTCTTATAATGAGGATCGATCACAGCAATGATCTATGCACCACGTTGCCTACCGCACCCTGTGGATATCAAGCTCACACCTTGAATTTGATTGACCTTTAGTACTTCTACTGCACATGGTTCATCCCTCTCACCCGGCTCCTCATTATGGAATTTACTATGGCATTAATCCTAACTACTTGCCCACCCTGCACTCATAATGATGATGCCTCTGCCAACTTATTCGACTAGACACATGCCCTATTTATCATCTCTCCTGGGCTCATTTGTCCCTGTCACCCCACTTCCCTCCCGTTCACTTATCGGCCTTGATCCTTTAACTCATTGTTTGTCTATTCTCCAACATTCTCTTTGTCCTCCAACCTATCCAACACCTCTCCAATGGCATGAGGTCATGGTTCTTGTCGTGGCCACAGAAACTCCTCTCGACACCTTCCCCAACACACCAGTTCTCACCTCGCAGCAATGGTCGAAGAGTCTTTAGAATATTATGTAGCTCATACCCCCCCCCCCACATTCAAGAAGAAATAGAACTCGTGGAAGCAGACGATCAAGTCTTAAGTCGCTTCGTCTCTCACGATGAAGTCTTAGAATCAATCCACTCTTGGATTCCAAACACGGGAAACACCATATCCCGAGTTTCTCAATATTCAAGAACAATTGAAATATATTGGTACATGAAGCTCTTGCTTGGACATGCTTTAATGGATCAATAGGATGATAAGGATCAGATTATTCTTTAGTTGGACAAGATCAAGCCCAACTACGGCTTTGGGACCTCAAAATGAATCTGTTAGCCAAGAAGCTCATGGGAATGGACTTCTTGACCATCACTTTGGCCAACACACGGGCGACTCCAGATGAGGGCCAACCCTCTACTCAACTTTGATGTTTGTCAAGTTTCTTTTTTTGTTGTTTAACCTAGGAGCTATCAGGATTTTGATCCTACCTCATCCTTGCCAGAATAGGAAGAATTTACAGAAGACTTTGTTTTAGATATAAAAGATAACACTACTCTTATTTATATCTAGACTTTTAATTTTAAAAGATAATACTTTCATATCATTTCATACAGTTTGATGCATTTTTTTTGGTCTGGTTTCCCTAGTGGCAGGCCAGCAGCAATATTTTTGTACACTTTTACTATGAAAATATAATGTTCCAGGATAGTTTACAAAAAAAAAGCAATTCACCAAGCATAGACATCTCAAATTTCTTTTGCATTTCCATTCCAAACTCTTGGCACATTTTGTTCATACTGCCTCCAAAAATGATGTCATCTACATAAACCACAACAATCAACTTATTTTCTCCTGCTATCTTGATGTATGTATTACTGTTAGTAATTCCTCTTTTGAAACCTTGTTTTTTAAGATATTTGTCAAGTCTTGAATACCAAGATCGGGGATCTTGTTTTAGCCCATAGAGTGCTTTCTTCAATCTACATGCATGATCCTTATTTTCTGATAATAAGAATCCTTTTGGTTGCTCAATGTATACTTCTTCCTCTAAATTGTCATTGAGAAAGGCAGACTTGACATCCATTTGATAGACTTTGAAGTTCTTGAAACACGCAAATGCCAAAAACAATATGATATTTTCTAGTCTTTCAACCAGGGTAAAGGTTTCTTCAAAATCAATACCTTCGACTTGAACATAGCCTTTACAAACCAATCTTGTTTTATTTATTATTACTTGTCCATCTTCATTCAACTTGTTCCTAAAAACCCACTTGGTGTCAATTACATTTTTATCTTTTGGTCTTGGAACAAGTTCTCGTGTCTCATTCTTCTCAATTTGATTCAGCTCTTCTTCCATGGCATCAATCCAATGCTTTTGTGACAACCTCCGCAAACTATCGAGAAAATAATTTTCAAAATTGCCAAAATTGTCAAAATTGTCCATATCACAAGTCCTTCCAAAATTGTCACTCACCATAAAATAATTATTTAAAAAAAATAATAATAATTACAATTATTGCCATCTATTCATAATATGAAAAGTTAACTCATGTTTAAGATGATTATTTAAGGTATTCGTTTTTTTAGTGGGTCTAATAGTTAACAATATGTGTTTTCTCCTTGGAGGTCACAAGTTCAAAACCAGAGGGGGTAGAGTCTGTGCATGTCGAATTATTAATATTAGCCCATTGTGATGAGGCTCAAAGGGTAGGTGTCCCCATAGTATGGGACCCCATATAAAAGTATTTACACATCTCAACGCTTGCCAAATCATAAGTTCCTATTAATATTGACTTGGGAGATATCAGTACTAATTACACACAATTTGGTTGGAAGAAATAATGATTATCTTCCCCACTCAAATTCAATTCATACAATTATTTAAAATATTCTTAAAATAAAATTACAATGACATCTTAACCATCGATTTCAAAAAAGAGATTCTTTAATATTGATAAAATAAAATTAAAAACTTATCATTGGAAAAGGATTGCAATGCTAAGTATTACATTACTCTTACTTCTTTCGTATTATCCAACCAACTTCACGATATCTAATTGTACGGTTGACGTTGTTTGGAGTGGGTGAGAGGGGATAGAAAGTCAACTTACTTTTTTTTATGATTTATATAGTATGTTTACAAGAAAATATATATTTTAATATTTAAAATTAAATTTTATAATAGTAGATGTTCTTAGCTCATAAATTAAAAAGTTTTATATATATTAATTAATTAATTAGATTAGATTTTGATTTTGAATTAAATTATTATTTATTAATATTAAAAATATTATATTTTATTAAAAATATATAATAATTAAGAATATAAAAATATTTATTAAAAATATAAAATAATATAAGAAAAAATTATATAAAAAAAAAA
>ML779310.1:171216-183820 GCA_009831015.1 Picea engelmannii | reverse complement strand
TGATGATGATGATGATGATGATGATGATGATGATGATGATGATGATGATGATGATGATGATGATGATGATGATGATGATGATGATGATGATGATGATGATGATGATGATGATGATGATGATGATGATGATGATGATGAACGTTTACTAAGATTTAATTGGTCTCTCTCTATATATATTGGTATTTAATGATTAGAGTAATGGCATGCTTTTCTTTAACTTAAAAAACAATTTTATGAAGGTGAGGTGTTGTTATCTATATTAAGGTTTGATTCCTTCCAGTGATATGTTTATCTTTCATGGTTATGCATGTCATTGCAATGAGGTTATTTATTGTGGATGAGGTAAGTATAAGTTGTGATTTTTACAAAATAAATACTCCAATATTAATTACTTAATTGAAGAGGTTTTTTCATAGTTAATAAGATGCATATACCATATTGTAGTAGTTATAGTCTAAATGTGTTACAAATTGGTCTTTTTTCAGCTGCTCAAAATAATGGAAAGAGAAAATGATATTTTTGACTTGAAATCTGACAAGAATAATTTTGGATTGAAGAATTGCATATATCATATGTTAACATTTCACAAACCAGTTTCAATAGGATTATTTAGGTGTTGGACCCATTTATGCATTATAAACAACAATTTTCTTAATCCAAAAGTGTAATTTTGGCAAAAATTAATTGACCAAATTTCAGTGATGGCTAACCAGATTGAAAATGTGAAATGTTTAACCTTCTTCCATTATAAATGTGAAATGTTTAACCTTCTTCCATTGTAATATCTTACATCAAATAGTTGGTGCTTAAAAGTGTTCATCATAAGCATTTCAAGCCAAAAAAATATGTCTTTGTAATTATAATATGTTTGGACACGATTGCAAGTTGCTCAAAGCATGTGTCAACGAACATGCTTAACTAATAAGATAGATAATATCTACATTACTATGTTATTAAATCTGAGGACATTCAAAGATCTAATATAAAATATACATAAATAGAAAATATGCCAAAAAATGACAATATTTATTAAACAATGTTTGATTGAACAACCGAATGATAATAACCCAAAGATCATTAGTTAGGCCCCCAAAAAATGGGATATTTCCAAAATCATATGCCACATGTTAAAAAAAAAAAAATCAATCAAATAGGTGAAGTCACGATGAAGAATAGTTGTAAATTCAATACCTAAATTATCTATGAGACTTTAGGCATGGTTATGTTAGTCTTACTATTCAAAGTGTGAGTAAAAATATATAACTATGTACACAAATAAAAATATATACCTTATAAAGAAAGCACACTTGAGTAATATATACCTTTTGAGTAATATATACCTTATAAAGAAAGCACAATTGATATATACCTAAGCACAATTGATATATACCTTATAAAGAAAACACACTTGAGTTCACCCTAATGGTTGACCTCTTTTGTAAACCATCGTGTCATTATAAGCATCTCTCAATCTACTTGAGAAGTAAAAACAACATGAAATCGAATTTTATGTGCAGACCTCAAGCATGTCTGTTTTTTTCTCCTCTTTTTTCTCATTTTTCTCCTTATATAAAAGGTAGGAGGGCACTTGAAATGATAGAATTTTATTTAATAAATAAATTTGAGCATAATAATATTTGGAGGGTAGTGGAAATGATATAATTATCTCTTGAATTTTATTTAATAAATAAATTTGAGCATAATAATATTATTAGGAGGGTAGTTAAAATGATATAATTATCTCTTGAATTTTATTTGGTAAATAAATTTGAACATAATAATATTAGTTTTGGATCGTTGTCAATGGGAAAGTCACATTGGTCAAATGTGGCTTTAGGTGCCTAGGAAAACTAAGGGCCTAATCATATACCTAGTATACGATGAAAAAGACAAAGTCTTAGAGCTTTATTAAATAATAATTTTCATCATCATATAATTTTTCATCAAATGCATTTCAATTATAGCAAAATAGGTAGCAGGGAAATTATCCATTTTCATATTCATCCAAACATAAATAACAACAGCTATGTGTGTGCTTGCATGCAATAAATCATTGTCTTCATGTAGTTTCAAAAAAAAATTAACTGCCCAAATAAATAATTTCATGTGTGTTGATAATTAAACATGTTTTTCCCCATATGGGGTGTCAAATCATGAGCATGTTTAAGCATCGGGAGGTGGGAGGTAAGGCCAGGTTGTGGCCCGAACCTCTATGTTCGCATGTGGTTTGGAGTACATAAGATAGGATGGAGTTAAATTTTGGGAGCTTGCCAATTGAGTAGGCAATTACTTAGCTTCCTCGACGTCATACCTAAAACTTAACTCTAGCTCATGTTAGACTTTACTCTAGCTAGTGTTAGAATTTTCCATATCAATGGCAGGGGGTCTTCGGTTTATTCTTTCATTTTCCTCATTTTGTCTCGACGTAAGCATTCATATTCCCTCCTTTCTATGTCAGGTGCTTGTTCTAGTTTCATCATGCCATGCATTCGCCCTCGAGGTCACTCCCGTCGTGCTAGAGGACCTCATCAACGAATAGACAGACCTTTTGGGAAATGAATCTGGCAGTATGGACTCCAAATCGCTTTGTTGTGGCTTCTCCAACTTGGAATGCAAAACCTCCAACAGCTCCACCCATGCAGGAAACAATGGCCCATTGTGGTTTTTGTATAGAATGGTTTGATAGTGAAGGAAATTCTTTGGGGTTTGGTGGGAAACATGTCTCCCCTTGAGATCCTTTGGAAAAACATTTGAGTCCTGATCAGGCAGGTCTTGACATTGACCATCTCGATGATCGCAGCCCCAATCCTCTGCAAACCACTCTTGCTTCCTAGCACTCGAGTATCACCTCTAGTAACATCGGTCTGACAGGTGAACTCTTTAACATGGCCTTTGAGACTCGTTGGGATATAGCGTACCTAAGGTACAAAATCTAGCAATTGGATCAATGCATCTCCTTGTTGGTGTCCACATTGGCTCATCCAGATATCATGTGGCATGCACCCACTCTGTCTGCTCAGGATGACATACTCTTGAATGAGCCTATCCCTTTAGTGGCATGCAGTTCTGGCACTCCTCCATCTGGTCTAGATTTTCCTTCATGCTAGTTTTGGACACCATCTTTATAGCTAGTTTTTACTTTCATCCTCTGTTCAGGCATTAGATATGGTTATAATTCAGGCATTAGAAATAGTTATATCTCAACTACATGTATTTTTTTTCTAGAGATAATAGTTTCCCATAGCTCAAATTGTTGTATTTTTACTACTTAATGGCACTCTGTTGGTTTCCTCTCAAGGCAACCCAGTTGCCAGAAAACTGTCTATAAAGCCTCTCTATTTTATTGAAGTAATATAATGTTAGCTGACTTACAAAAAAAATTACACATATTTTCAATAGTCATACAACAAGTGCATCAAACATCTTATAATAAATATTAGTGTAAGCAACCTTGTTTAGATAAAAAATTTGTCTCCACTCTGAGTAGGAATCTATGTCCACTTTAGGATATCCTCCATATCTTTTTGGGCTATAGTCTTAACCTGAATGGCTAGTAAAACCAAAACAACTTTCCACCTAGCTTAACATTTCATCCCATGATCATGATCAAATGCAACCAGAAGCCTATGCAACTGTTGAAATTAATGCGGTTGCAAGAGCCATTCTCTGGAGGATGGAAAAGACCCTAGTTGTAGAATAGCGCCCCAGCACACTCCTGGGGCTTCTTGGTATGAGACCAAGCAGTGAGAGCCATGGAAAACGACCCTTGTGAGGGCTGTCAGTAGATAACTGGGGTTCTTGGTCTAGAACCAAGCAGAAAGACCCTTGTGAGGGCCCCCAGTAGATGATTGGGGTTCTTGGTCTTGGACCAAGTAGTAAGTCCCTAGATGTGTCTAGGGCCCCTGGATGTGTTCCAGGGAACCCTTGACTAAAGCATGGGTTTATCCTTGGTCTTGTACCTTGGTGTATAAGACCCTAGATGTGGTCTAGGGCCCCCAGATGTGTTCTGGGGAAAACTGGTCTTTGTCCAGGTAGATCTTGGTGTAATACCAAGATGTGTTGGTGTGTGATCTTCTTCCTCTCTCTCGGGATGGTCCACGGGACCTAGGAGAGTCGATGAAGATAAACATGACCACATTGTTTGATGTACCCTCTTATGCAGTGATGATAAAGTTTATAGGTCATTATGGGACTCATGTGGACATGTTTTTCCATTATGAATGCCCCTTGACTTTGTCCTAACAAGTACCCCTTGTTGTTTTGTTTTCCTCTTGTTTTACGTGATTGGGGTTTTACTTTATGTGATTAGGGTTTTATGTTATGTGATTTGGGTTTTATGTGTTTAGGGTTTTTATAATCAATATTAATATTAATTGACATTTTGATTAATATTTATATTAATTAAAAGTCAATATTTAATTATAATTTTTTTAATTTCCCTAACCCTTCTCCCTAACTTAACCCTTCTCCCTAACTATAAATAAGACCCTACCCCCTATCTTTATAATACACACATTACACTCTCACTCTTCTCACTTATAGTATTGCGGCTACCTCATTGACATGCTTTCTCTTGGTGTTAGAGCGACCCCTCCTTTGATTCTTTGTTTCATATATGAAGATGATTCACTTGAGCACTCATTGGCTAGGAGCCACCTCGAGTATTTTTTGTTTGTTGTTGATGAGGGTCGGATCTCCTGGCCTGATGTTTGCCCTCTTCCCTAGCTATCGAACTGCTTAAGAGAGAGCCACAGACCTGAGGGAAGGTGTCACAACCTCTCTTCTTGGCTACCAGGTCATTTAAGAGAGCCACGGACCTAAAAGGAAGGTGTCGCGACCTCTCCTTTAACTACCGTTACCTATGATAAAGATTTTGCGGGAGTTCTTTTTTTTGTTGTCACTCTGGTGGAGGTTTTGTTGTCATGAAGTGTTTTATATCCTTATTAAAGGGTTTTGTTGTTCCTTGTTGAAGAGTGTTTGTTGAAAACATAGCCCACACTAAGAGGGGGGGTGAATTAGTGTGTGGACTTTTCTAACTTGACTTCTTCTTACAAGTTAGCAGTTAAAACATAATTGAATAGATTAAGAACAATTAAATCATAATCACAATGGACAAGAGATACCAAATGTTTGTATAACATTTTGTATAGTGTATATGTATATATGTGAATATAGTAATAAATATTTTCCCAACACCAACTATTTTGTTTCAGCACCAACTGAAGTAAGGAGCACCAACTCTCAAACAAGACCCAGCTTGTTGATAGAACATAGTCTATCCAACTAGATTTCATATAGTAGTTCAACCAACTCTAGTAGCAGTGGTCCATTATTGAATCAATTGTGTTTGATGATCAGAGGTATACCATCAACACTCATCACTGCACTGCATCTTCTCTCTGAAATTCACGCCTTCTTCACTTCGTCTTTCCTCTGATATTTTTTCCTTCTTCACTTCGTCTTCTCTCTGATATTCGCATGGACCTCAAGTCCACATCCCCTTCATTTTTATCTATAGGCCGCTCTTCCTCCGCGAACCTCTCTTTTCCACAAGCCCGTCTACTTCCACAAGCACACCAGCCGGTGAACCAATCATGGTTGTATTTATAGTTTCTTATTCTCAAAACTTGTTTAAGTTATTGATCCAACTTGTGCAACAAATTATAACTAACTTTTTTATTTACAACAACTTTTGGGACCACCAGAGATCATCATTTCGGGTCTTCGACGTTAAACCTGACATCCCCTTTTACTTTCATAAATCGATCACAGGCATGGATCGATTTCCTTTGTCTCTATGATAACAGAAATCGGCGCTTCCTTCAAACCATGTTCATATGATCATAGTTGTAGAACCACAGGCTTACCAATTTAAGTGACGCATTCCATTCTGTCTTTTAAATCTCTTTACCATATGACCAATGGCATTAATCAGACGTTAGGCGAGATGAGCGCTTGAGAACTTATCAATTCAACGGTCATGATTCAATCTCTCGATGAGATGGACGATTGTTGGGACTTCGGGACTTCTCCCTTCGGGTCTTTGAGACTTCGTAACCTTTCAAATTTCCCGAAGCAGATTTTGTCAAACAAATCAAACGGTTATCATTATATCGCGGAACCGGATCAATGGTCATATTCGATCCTTACATTGCTTAATCTGACGGCCGGGACTTAATCAAGCAATGAGATAGATGGCCACCTTTTACTATGGATGTTCGGCTATTCTACTTACGCTATCCTTCCACTGTATTTTGATCAATAGTTGAGAGTACACCCGACATCAGATCGATAGTCGAGATCTCCTTCGGGTCTCCGGACTTCGGAGATTTCAAATCGCAACCCCTTTTTCCTCCGAAGTGATCACATGTTGAGTAAGTCATAAACGGTGGAGACCACTTGCTGTCAGTTAATGCTTCCACTTACACTATCCTTCCACTGTAGTAGATCGACGGATGAGAGTGCTCCCGAAGTGATCTTCAGATCAGACGTCTCGTATCCACTTCAAAACTTCGGGACTTTGGGCAAGTGCTGGTGGTAAAAATCCTGAAGCAAAACTCTCATAGTGACATAACTTCCTTACGTCACTTGATGATGTGTCATGAGCTGAGTAGTTGTCACGTGTCACTAGGATTCATGATTCTCACGTACCTAAAATGTTGAATCAAATTGACACTTGTCATTATCCGATTGCGCCATGTGTCCTTGCTGACATTGTCTTGTTGACGTGGATATCCTCACGTGGCACATGTTCTTCTCCTGGATCTAATGGTTGTCCTAGATCTCGATGCATATTAGATCAACGGCTGAGAGAAACTTCAAACCTTCATCCTTCGAGACTTTGGGACTTTAACATTTCTTGGTGGTGAAACTCCCGAAGCAATTCTCCCGGAGTGACATAACTTGCTTACGTCACTTGTTGACATGGAACGAGCCAATTTCCTCTTGATTCTTGTCATCATCTGATTATTCCATGTGTATTTGTTGATGTGGTCTGCTGACATGGTCTGCTACATGTCTTTTGTTGTCATGTTCTGTTGATGTGGCCTGTCACATGTTCTTGTAGACATGGTCTGTCATATGTCCTTGTAGACGTGGTCTGCCACGTGTCCTTGCTAACGTGGTCTGCTGACCAACAACCTTGATCCAACGGTCATCGTATATCCTCCAAATCTGATGGTCCTTATTCATTTCATATTTTCGAGCTTCGGGTATTTCGAATCTCAAACAGAATTCTTGAAGTGAGATTTCTCTGGAGCGTAACCTCCTCGCAACTTTAGACCTGAACTAAATGTTGTTCATCGATCATGTTCTTAGATCGATGGCTTGATCTATCTACGGTGCTGCTCTTATGGCTTATCTTATCCTTCCACTTAGAATGATCCAATGGCTGACAGAAATTCGCATAAATGAGATCTCAAATCTTACCTCGCTTATCTTATCCTTCCACTCGAGAATGATCCGACGGCTGATAGGAATTCGGGTTTGATCCGATGGCTGATGGCTATTTGGATAATAGAGAACTCAACCTTTCTTCTTATCTTGTCCTTACACTCAAAAGTGATCCAACGGTCGATGTGGACTCTTTGAAGCAGATTAACGGTCAACGATGATTGCGGAACCACAACTTGCGACTGATTTAACTTGACACCCAAACTCCACAATTTGAAGTTGTGTGTTGTTGGTGAGTCAACCACAATCGTCGATCTTCAAGGCTATAAGATCAGATGGTCCTAAATATTTGTGGGATTGGAACTAGCGCAATATTTAATTCTCCTTTCAATCTCTGCAATCTATCCCTGTCGTTGATCTGGCGATTGAACATCCAACGACCACAACTCAATTTGACTTAATCTGATCGTTTGTTGGATCAACCGAAGTCGTTGATATTCAAGTCTATGAGATCTGACGATCTAGACCAATTGCGGGATTGGAACTAGAAATTCGTTTAATTCTCCTTCTGATCTCTGTAATCTATCCCTGTCGTTGATCTGGCGATTACTCATTCGACGGTCACGATCTAATTCGACTTAATCTGATCGTTTGTTGGGTCAGCCACAGTCATCGATATTTGGATTTATGAGATCTGATGGTCTAGACCCATTGCAAGATTGGAACTAGCGAGTCGTTTAATTCTCCTTCCGATCTTCGCAATCTATCCATGTCGTTGATCTGGCTTGCAGATCCGACGGCCACCATACTCCAATGGTGTAGTGTCCCCAAGGTCGAGCCCTTTGTAAGTTTGATGTATGAAATGAATTGTAAATATGTGTTATAGGCTGGTGAGCCAAGTTTGTATAAGCCGATGGGCTTATGTGATTATTAGGCCAAAGAGAGAGCCTAAGGGTTGTAGGCCATGGACTTGATTTTGTACTTATATGTATGCAGCACATTAATAAAATATAAACACTGCTGCATGCAGGTCGACACGATGAATGAGTGATGGGGGACTGAGCATCCATAGAGAGGGCAAGGGATTAGGGGATGGAAGGTGGGAAAAGGGGCTAAGTGTTAATCCTAGGGGGCTTAAGCCTTGGGAATAATATTTTATTATTATTCCAAAGAACATGTGCATTTTATGTTGTTTATCCCAAGTTCCTGGGAGAGAATCCCTTCCTTGTGACTATGTGTTTTCCCTGTAACCTCAGCCTAGCCTAGGATTCCTTGCCTTGGGATGGAGCTTAGTCCCAGCTCGGGGGTGACCCACTGCTGAGCTGACGAGCAGTGTGGTCTAAGGCTGGGAGGTTCGTGGAAGGCTTGCACTTGGTTGGTGGAACTGCCACTGTTTCAAAGATAAGTACCAGATGATGCTTTAATTATGTTTGTGTATCTCTGTGTATTATAATTATCATGCATTATGTTGTGCATTTGGATTAATGTTATTTCCATGGATTATTTATGTTAGTAATATTTCTTATGCTTACTCTGAGTTTAAATGTATTTCATTGCTTGAATGCATGTGGTTAATTGTGAGTGAGAATGTTGTTATTCCGTGTAGTAACACCTACACAGTAGTGAGTGAAAAGTGGTGCTACAGTTTGGTATCAGAGCCTAGATGGGCTAGTTGAGTGGTCTTTGGACCGAGGGTGTGAAGAGAAATTGTGTCTGGAGGACCAATTTCGGACCCTGGTAAGCTCAGGAGGAATAGTGTTTTTCGATGCATGGAGCCACAACTGCAAGGAGTGTAGAGGCCAGAGAACTCTCTGAAAGAGTTCAAAGTTCCCAAAGCTCAGGAGGGACAGCGTTTTTATACGCACAGGCGAGGACTCAAGTCGCAGAGCTCGCAGAGGAAAAGGAGCGAAGGTCAAGGCCTTTGGACACTTGGAATTCTTCCAAGTGCAGGAAGAAAGTGCCAAAACTGAGGAGGAGCAACAGTTGTCGTCGGATCAGTCGAGAAGATCTGGACCGTTGAATATTTCGCGTCCAGGGAGCAATAGGAGGAATGCAAGAGCCGAAGAGATTCTGAGCCGTTGGATCTTGCTCAAAATAGCCAACAGTCGTCAGATCTGTCGAGAGGAGCTCGAGGTTTAAATCCTCGTAAGCAGAGCGAAAGTCCCGAAGGAGTTCGTATCAGGTTATTGGCATTCGGGAGTTCGGGGGTCCAGAGGATGAGAGTTCGGGCACTCGACCTCAGAAATCATGACAAGGTGAAATAGAACTGAGCCATCCGTCTGCGGGAGGACGTGTGTCGCAGAATCATCCATTTTGGAGATTCAGGCACCGGAACTCACAGAGGTGAGCATCTTGACTTCACGAGTAATGAAGTCCCGAGGAAATCTGAGTCGTCTAATTGGAAGGACATGTGTTACAAGATCCTCTCTATCGGGGATTCGGACAACGAAGGTCAGAGAAGGAAGTCCTTCGACTTCGCGAGTGGCGAAGTCGCGAGAGAATCGCAGTTGTCCATCTGAGGAGGACAGGTGGAAACAATCGCGGAGTCAGCGAAGTGCCGAAGAGATCCAGGATTCGGGTCTCGCGAGCTCAGAATTTTGCAGGGTGAGGGCCCAAGATTTGGGTCCTCCAAGTCGCAAAGTCGTGAAGTCACGAGAAGCGGAGACAGTCGTTGGATCTTGGTCAAGGGAGGACCGTTGGATCAGGAACCCCATCGCCTATCGCGCATTCGGGGGTTCGGAGGTTGAGAGGGGTCACTTTCGACTGCAGAAGTCATGAAGTGTCGAGAGCCAAGGCTCGTGTGGACACGTGGCAGAGCCATAAGGTGGGGCCCACATGATAGATAGGCAGACACGCGTCGCCTAGAGAAGGGAGTCAACACTCCATTAACTTCTTGCGCCTCGTGGATTCACGAGATAAGAGCACGAGAGCTCGACATTGAAACTCCCGAAGTCACGAGTAGCGAGAACGTGAGGAGAAAAGTCAACATCACTTCTCGAGGTTTCGTGAAAGGAAGGTGCCAGGGTTGGATGCCACAACTTGCGAAGGTGCGAGTAGCGAGAAGTGCTAGCACTTAGCCCTAGCCTACGGTCATGTGTAGCAGGTGCTAGCGAGGAGGGAGCCATACCCGTATCGCATCTCGGGTATCGGCGTTTGGAGGAAATGAGTCGAGGGTATTCGACTCACGAACTCGCGAGATCGCGAGTTGCGAAAGGGTGACTTTGGTTATGAATATTTAACTGTTGGATCTTCGTGGACCGAGATTCTGAAGTTCCGAAGTCCCAGAATTTACAGAGCCGAGCAAAGCTCAAAAAATTCGTGAAATTGAAACATTTTCATAAATTGGATTGTTTATGAATGATGAAGGAATTGTCAAGAAATGAAGGCTTGACAAATTCTAGTCGTCTGCACATTGTATTGCAGAAGGTTGACGAGTTCCAGAACTGTTTTGAATTGCCACAAAGTGCAAAGAAATGGAAGAGACACATAATGCTCCCAGTTCAGAAAACAAAGCTCAGAAGAGATAGCGTAGAGCTTTTGTAAGTAGAGTGTGCATATCAAGCGTAAGGAGTGCTTATAGAAAGAACTTGTTTTAAGTTCGAATAATTCCAGGAGACGAGCGTAGAGGGTGCCAGATGGGCACCAGAAAGTCTTTCGAAAAACACAGAAGGTCGAGTCCCTTTGATACTGAGTCAGTTAAAAGCTCAGAGAGAAACAGTGCAAGTTCGCACGCTGAGCGCAAGTGTGCGGCAAGGTGAAGTTAAAATTTAATTAACCAAAGCTTGGGAAGGAAAACACCGTCGAATTATTTGAGATCCTTCAAGTTAGGAAGAAAGTCAATTCCAGAAGAATTGACGCCAAGATATTTGGAAAGAAGTCATTGAGAATTTCAATGAATGGTCGGAATTCTCCGTGGAGAACTCGCGAAATCACGGGGACCATAAGATAGCCAGAAGTTGGAAGGTGGTTAGTGGATGGAGAAACTCGCCACCCTAGAATTCAGAGTAAACGTGGGTCATTGATCGTGGTTGGTTTTGAACCGTTGGATCATTTCGTGAATTCAAGGATCGTGAACTTGGAGTGCAGGCCAAATTCTCCATCACTCCAAGTCCTGAATCGCGGAAGAGATTAACAAGGGTAGAATCGGACGGTGGAGCGCTTCCAGGAAGAAGTGTCGAAAACCCGTGAGCCATCGGATCCAACCATCTACGAGGAGTATAACGCTAAGAGTCATTTAGCACTCGAAAACTCAAGGGAGGTATTGAACCATCAATCTCAAGGAAGATCGAACCGTTGATTTCTTTCATCAGGAAATCGGAAAATCCAAAGTTGGGAAAACAAAGGAATTTGTTCTCGAAAATCCTAAAATGCGAACTTCTGATTCGCTAGGAGAGATCTAGACCATTGATTCACGACGAGTGTCAGTCGTTGATATGATGCACTTGAATTCTATGAAGAAGGAAGTTGAAAAGGGAAGAGAACTGTTTTCTAATTCGTGAACCGCGAAGTCCGGATTCACGAAAAAGGATCCACGCCGGTGGATTACGAGGAGCTTTGAGTCGTTATATCTGACTCAAGTGGATTTCGTAAAACTAGAGATCGAAAGAAAAGAGGGGAAACTATTTTTCCAAACCCCAAAACGTGAATTTTCGATTCGCGAGGAATTGATTTGGACCGTCGAATCCAAAAAGTTGTGGACCTTGATCTGAGGCAAATGGGGTTCGGGAGTTCGGACCTCCGGAGAAAGGAGGAGAGCTAATCCTTGAAGTTTGTGAAGGGTAAAGTCCCGTAGCGTTCGGAAGTTGGGGCCCCAGGTCATAGCTATAGGTCACGCTAGTGGAAGTTAAAGGAAGAGCTAGCATGCGCTAGACTCTTGTTTCTGATTTCTAGGATAGAGAGAGTCGAGGGTGACTCATATCGAAACGCCCGGTACGTGAAATCCTGAAACGCCTTCTGGATAGGAGTGTGGTCATAGCCGGTGGCCATGTGGGAGAGTTTTCGCGCAAGGCCTATGGTTTTGTTTTGTGGGGGTTCTAGTAGGGACCCGAAGAGCTGCTCCAGCTCAGAGAGTTGAAGACCCATTGACTGGGAAGTCAGTAGACCCCGTTGAGGTGGGGAAACTGCATCGAAAGTGCTCAGGGTAGGAATAATCATGCGCAATGATTACAGTGGAGAGCACAAGAAGATTCAGGAATCCTGGAAGAATTGAATG
>ML779310.1:160460-170657 GCA_009831015.1 Picea engelmannii | reverse complement strand
AAACACTGCAACAGGAAAGTTACAAGCCAGGTAGTCACAAGAATGGAGACTACATAAAATTTTATGTTCAGAAAATTGAAATAATGAACTTACTGTTGTTAACTGTGGACATGCATATGCATAGAATGACGAGTCATTCTATTCGTCAAGTTGTTTGGTAATTGTGATTGAATTGCCAGGTGCAGAAATTCTAAGATTATTGCATAAGATGTTGTACATATTGAATTATGATGTATAGAAAATACCGACAATTTGTTGGCAGTATGCAAGATGAAGTCTTGCAGGAAAATTGTAGGTAGTTTTGTGCCTGTGGAAAAATCACAGGGATGACTGCATTCATAATGTGACAACAACGAAGATGAATCATGAAATAGGACGTCATGTTTTGGGAATAAAAGTTGAATTTCCTTTCGAATTAATTGGAATTCCTAAATGAATTCTTGTATGTTCTCTCATGATAATTGCATGTGGTTGATGCAGATGAGATGATGTTGATAAAAGTTAAAATGTTGGCTACAAAGAGTATCTCGGGAAGATGTTGCTTGGAAACCTTTGAGGGCAGTTGGAACTCCTGGAGCCACGGTGCTCTAAGAATTATGGTCCGGCTTGTTGCCAAGCCCAAGGAAGGGAGGTGTGGCACCGATGGACTGTGCTTGTGAAGGTGTATACTCTCGGGTGGGACAGGCATGTGGGGAATGAGAGACTGTTGGTTGGAGTACTGTCGAGGTTTGAATGGTTGGAGTATTGTTGAGATCTGGTACCTTGGCCTAGACCATGTGGATAAGGATTGTGGACCATGGCTATCTTGGGAAGCCATTTCCCGATGGAGTCATAGCTCTGCTCTTGGGTGGGAGGTCTCTCAATCAAAAGATAAGTACAATTCTCTATTTATTGTATGTTGTGTATGTTGTATACAGTTTTAATGTTATTGAATTTGTTTGTATATACATACATATATATTGCATATATGGTTGCATTACTGGATCCATGACTGTACCTAAGGTGTCTCATATTTCATTACTTAAGAAATATATATACATTATGCTAATCATGTAATCGATTGGAATATGATTCAGGTGGAACCAGAAAGTGTCCTGCAAGTGCATCATGTGCGCATATTGGACAGGAAAATAAAACAGCTCTGGAATCAAGCTATTGAGCTTGTAAGGGTCCAGTGGATCTGGTACGGTCCTGAGGACGTGACATGGGAGCATGAGGACGCTATACGGGCGTAATACCCGCATATTTTTTAAGATTTTGGAAATCTTGTTGATGTTGTGTGAAAGTTGCACTGAGGACAGTGCATAAATAAAGGGAGGGGAATTGTAGTGTCCCCAAGGCCGAGCCCTTTGTAAGTCTAATGTATGAAATGAATTGTAAATATGTGTTATAGGCTGGTGAGCCAAGTTTGTATAAGCCGATGGGATTATGTGATTATTAGGCCAAAGAGAGAGCCTAAGGGTTGTAGGCCATGGACATGATTTTGTACTTATATGTATGCAGCACATTAATAAAATATAAACAATGTCGCGTGTAGGCCGACACGATGAATGAGTGATGGGGGACTGAGCATCCATAGAGAGGGCAAGGGATTAGGGGCTGGAAGGTGGGAAAAGGGGCTAAGTGTTAAGCCTAGGGGGCTTAAGCCTTGGGAATAATATTTTATTATTATTCCAAAGAACATGTGCATTTTATGTTGTTTATCCTAAGTTCCTGGCAAGGGGAAAATGTCCAAAGTGGATGCATGATGATGGAACGCATGCAGTTCCAAGGGTGACAAGTGTCAACCCTGGTGCATGCGAATAAATGGCCAAGATGAGCCGTGAGAGGGGTTCCTCCTCCATTCGACCCTTGACTTCTAGAAGGTGAACTGGTCTGACTCCTGCAGAGAAACCCTCGTGCATCCTCTGAACCAAAAAGGCATGTATCTATGTTTGTTCTAGGATAGTCGGTACATCCCCTGTCTGAACAGTTTGAACCTGTGTTGACCCCTACGTGGATTGTTTGTCACGCATCCCCGACAACCAGAGTGTGAGTCTATCTTGTGTTGGCGGATTGAGAAATAAGAAGTGACCTGCCATTGTTGAACCTGTTGGAAAGCCCGTGTTTGTTTTCCCCGTGGATTGTTGTGACCACGCAGTGTTGGACTGTGTGTGGCTTGTTGGCCAGTTGTGCAACACTCTCTCTCCAAGTGAGAGAGGTGATTGAGGTTAGAAGAACAGGTGGTTTGGCCTGTGAGCGACTCTCTCTCCAGGTGAGAGAGTGCGCAGAGGAAGGAGAGAACTCCTGGAAGGAACCCTGTAGCTGCCACAGAGCTCGGAGACTTCCGATCCGGTCTGTTGCTGTAACCCAAGGCAAGGGAGGTTAGCAGCCGAAGGACTGTCTAGGTGACAGAGAAGGTGTATACTCCTTGGGTGGAACAGGCATGTGGGGAAGGAGAGTCTGTGGACAGTGAGCATGGGTGGTTCCTGGGAGAGAATCCCTTCCTTGTGACTGTGTGTTTTCCCTGTAACCTCAGCCTAGCCTAGGATTCCTTGCCTTGGGATGGAGCTTAGTCCCAGCTTGGGGTGACCCACTGCTGAGTTGACGAGCAGTGTAGTCTAAGGCTGGGAGGTTTGTGGAAGGCCTGCACTTGGTTGGTGGAACTGCCATTGTTTCAAAGATAAGTACCAGATGATGCTTTAATTATGTTTTGGTATCTCTGTGTATTATAATTACCATGTATTATGTTGTGCATTTGGATTAATGTTATTGCCATGGATTATTTATGTTAGTAATATTTCTTATGCTTACTCTGAGTTTAAATGTATTTTATTGCTTAAATGCATGTTGTTTTATAACCTGAGAGTGAGTGTTATATTTCCGCAAAGTTTGTTAACCGAAAAAGTGGTGTTACAAATGGTCCTCAAGCCCACGGTCACTCATATGACTGACATTCGTAATATGAGACAGTCAACACGATCAATTTCTTGATCGGACGGTTGTTGAGGCTTCTCACTCTGATCAGACGGTTGTTGAGACTTCTCACTCTGATCTTACGCTTTTCCTTCTGAGCTTTGATCTCTTCATTTGCTAACCCTCCTGAGATTTTATCATAGGAGCATTGTTGATCCTATCGTGATCAACAATAATCATGAATTGCTTCATGTTGTTCGCTTCTTCTGCTAACTGATATACTTTGCAATGCGCTCTTCCTTCTGAGCTTTGATCTTCATTTGCTTATGTATTGTGTTTTCCCTTTTGAGCTTTGATCTTCATATTGTTCGCTTCTTCTTCTAACTGATATAATGTTGACATCAATGACAATATCATCTATGGTAAATGATAATTCATCGTAACAGCAAATCATCACATCGACTGTTGACATCAATGACAATATGTCCAACAATATCCCCCTTTGTCATTGAGGGCAACCCACTAACTTCATATACAAAACTCCCCCTGTGATGATGCTTTATTCGTATGAAGTTTCTTCATATGAAGTTTTCTCTCCCCCTTTAACATCAATGGCAAAGGGTTTTTCCTCATGTGGTAAATCTCTATATGTTACTAACCAGAATCTAAACTTGGGTAACTCTTCCTACAATCATACTTTTCTTGTCATAACTAAATGACTCCCCTTGTCAATATGCTCTCTCTCTGTTTCTGACTACTCTCCCCATTTGCTTATGAAAAGGTAGCTCTTCCTAACAAGGTTTCTTCCCTTGTTAATTTACTAATTTCTTATCTCAATTGATTGGGATTTTTGTGTTTCAAATGAGTAGTCTTCTTGATACCAATTTTTGTAGTGATCAAGTCTTTTCAAAACTTAATCTAATTACTTTATTATTTACTAACCAAAATACGTCCCCTGAGTTTTTATTGATTGTTCTCCCCCTTTGTTTCTAAAAGGGTATCTTTCTCTGATAGGGTCTCTCCTCTTGGTGTCTCTGTAGGATGTCATGTACATCATTTTGTACATCAGAATGTTGTTTATGTGGATGTCGATGTCCTACTGGAACACTGTGCAATTGTATCTCACATTATTCAAACAACTCTTGGATCTGCCCATTGATTCTCATCGATCTCTGACCAGATGTATCCATCTTTATACAAGATGCTTCTTTACTGTACATTGTTCTTAAGTTGTCTGGGAAAGTTTATATTATGCTTGTCACATGACTGTAATTCTCTTTGCAGCAATTAACTTCACTCATGTTCACTTGTTTACTCTTTGCTATCCACATATGTGAGTGTCTTGATTTCTTGAACTTTGTTCTTTGATATTCTATTACTGCAACTTCATTTTTCTTCCATGTTTCATTTACTCTTTTTGTCGTATTGTATGAAGCATTTCTCATTGACTGTTTTCTTGAGTTCCAACAATTATTGGCTTTGTGTCCATATCCACCACAACTGTAGCATCTCATAGTGTAACAATGTGTAGCAATATGTCCAACATGATTGCAGTTCATGTTGTTGAACCTACCAAATTGTTTTCTTCCATGATGCCTACAATTCAAGGCTTTATGTCCATATTCATTACAAGAAAAACAATAATTGTTAAAAACACTCTCATACCTTCTTTGATTCATCCATGAAGGTGTCTCTATTCTAAACTTGCTTTGAGGTATATGAGTAGCTTCTGGATGTCTTCCTTGATTTGATCTTCTAAATTTTTTAGTGTTGCTTTCATTTCTTGAACATGAACCTGAGTCATACCTGCTTTCATGTTTTACAAATGAAGGAGTTGTGTCAGACCTGTCTTCATCCTTTACAAATGAAGGACCTGTGTCAGACCTGTTTTCACCTTTTACAAATGAAGGACCTGCATCAAGCTTCTTAGGAGTATTGATTTCTTCCTTGTTGTATCCAAGACCAGATTTGTCATTTGGTGATATCTGACTATCCAAGATTTCATCCAGGGTCACGGATTTGTTCAAGAACTTGATTTGGGTGTTTGACTTCTCATCCTTCTTTCTAAGATTCACAACTTCTTCTTCCAACTCATGACAAGAATCTTCCTTTTTGTTCAACTGGTTCCTCACTACCTCCTCCCTTCTTTTGGCTTCTTCAAGTTGGATTTTAAGAATGACATAGCTTTCCCTTAGTTATTTTAGATCTGCAAGGCTTTTGCTTGGTTCATCATCTTCCTTATTTTCTTCTTTTGCTTCACTGATTTTATTTTTCAGTCTCTCGATACCTTCTTCCTTTTCTTGACTAATTTCATTTTTCAGTCTCTCGATCTCCTCTTCCTTTTCTTTTGTTAGATCAGCAACTTTTGTTTTCAATCTTTTGATCTCTTCTTCTTTGTTTTCTAACTGAATCTTTTGCTCATATATGATTTCTTCATTGTCTTTGAGCTTTTATTTTATTTCCAAGGTATGTCTTTGATTGCTAAGCTCAGCATCTTCCTTCTTCTTTTCTTTTGCTTGACTGATTTCTTTCTTCAACTTCTCGATCTCCTCTTCTTTTTCTTCTAACTGATTATCCTGCTCATATATTATCTTTTCATTGTCCTTGAGCATTTCCTTTATTTCCAAGATATGATTTTGACTCTTTTCAAGAAATTATTTAGTGTAGTCATGAAGATAGCTATAGTCTGAATCATTATGGTCATAGCAGTATTCGCAGAGACTCCAATCAACCTTTTGGTTGGCCTTTGATAGTTATTCTTCTACTTATTCCATGAGATAAATGCTAACAAAACATTCTTTTATTGTATCTGAGTCTTCTTCTTTACTTGCAGGTGAGGATTCAATATCAACATTATTGCAATCGAACTATTGTGGAGATTATTTACCTTTATTGATGGTTGAGTCTTCCTCTTCATCCTTGATAGTAATGTCTTATGTGTCGTGTATTTTGGTTTGATACATCTCTTTTAACTTCAACCATAATTCCTTGGCGGATGTGCATAGTCCTATGCTTGCCTTGACTGTATCTGATAATCCATTGAGAAGAATCTTCAATGTCACTTCATTGTTCTTCCTTGCTTTTCTTTGGACTGTAATATTGGATAGATTCTTTGAGGTAATTAAGTCCCAGGGATTTCTTACTACTGAATTCCAAACTTCAGATCCTCTTGTCTTCAAATATTGTTTCATATTTTCTCTCCATGAGGAATAATTTGTTCCATCAAACAAGGGAGATTCAATTGCGGAGAGAGCCATTTGTCCACCCATTTCTTCAGGATCAACCTTCCAGTGGTTAAACTGTGTTGAAGGAACCCACTCTAATACCAATTGTTGAACACGCGGCCCACACTAAGAGGGGGGGGTGAATTAGTGTGTGGATTTTTCTAACTTTCCTTCTTCTTACAAGTTAGCATTTAAAACATAATTGAACAGATTAAGAATTAAATCATAATCACAATGGACAAGAGATACCAGATGTTTATATAAGCTTTTGTATAATGTATATGTATATATGTGAATATAGTAATAAATATTTTCCCAGCACCAACTATTTTTTTTTAGCACCAACTGAAGTAAGGAGCACCAACTCCTCGAAGAGCACCAACTCTCAAGCAAGACCCAGCTTGTTGATAGAATGCAGTCTATCCAGCTAGAGTTCATAGAGTAGTTCAACCAAATCTAGTAGCAGTGATCCAATATTGAATCAATTGTGTTTCATGATAAGAGGTATACCATCAACACTCATCACTGCACTTCATCTTCTCTCTGAAATTTATACCTTCTTCACTTCATCTTTCCTCTAATATTCGCAGCTTCTTCACTTCTTCTTCTCTCTGATATTCGCACGGACCTCAGGTTCACATCCCCTTCATTTTTCTCCGTAGGCCGCTCTCTTTCAGCGATCCTCTCTTTTCCACAAGCCCGTCTACTTTCACAAGCACACCATCCAGTGAACCAATCATGGTTGTATTTATAGTTTCTTATGTTCAAAACTTGTTTAAGTTATTGAGCCAACTTGTGCAACAAGTTATAACTAACTTTTTTTATTTACAACAACTTTTGGGACCACCAGAGATCATCATTTCAGGTCTTCAATGTTAAACCTGGCATCCCCTTTTACTTTCATAAATTGATCACAGGCATGGATTGATTTCCTTCGTCTCTGTGATAACAGAAATCGATGCTTCCTTCAAACCATGTTCATATGATCATAGGTGTAGAACCATGGGCTTGTCAATTTAAGCGACGCATTCCATTCTTCCTTTTAAATCTCTTTACCATGTGACAAATGGCGTTAATCAGACGTTAGGCGAGACGAGCACTTGAACACTTATCAATTCAACTGTCACGATTCAATCTCCCGATGAGATGGACGATTGTCGAGACTTCGGGACTTCGCCCTCTGGGTCTTCGAGACTTCGCAACCTTTCAAATCTCCCGAAGCATATTTTTCTGAACAGATCAGATGGTTTTCATTATATCATGAAACTGGATCAATGGTCATATTTGATCCTTACATCACTTAATCCGACGTCCAGGACTTAATCAAGCAATGAGATAGATGGCCATATTTTACTCCGGGTCTTCGGCTATTCTACTTATGCTATCCTTCCACTATATTTTGATCAACGGTTGAGAGTACACCCGACATCAGATCGACGGTCGAGATCTCCTTCGGGTCTTCGGACTTCGGAGATTTCAAATCTCAACCCCTTCTTTCCTCCGGAGTGATCAACTCTTGAGTAAGTCATAAACGGTGGAGACTGCTTGTTGTCGGTTAACGCTTCCACTTACACTATCCTTCCACTGTAGTAGATCGACGGATGAGAGTGCTCCCGAAGTGATCTTTAGATTGGATGTCTCGTGTCCACTTTGGGACTTTAGCATTTGGGACTTCGAGACTTTGGGCAAGTGTTGGTGGTAAAAATCCTGAAGAAAAACTCTCATAGTGATGTAACTTGCTTACATCACTTGATGATGTGTCACGCGCTGAGTAGATGTCGCGTGTCACTCAAATTCATGATTTGCACGTACCTGAAATGTCGAATCAACTTGACACTTGTGATTATCTGATTGTGCCATGTGTCCTTGCTGACGTGGATCTCCTCACGTGGCACATGTTCTTATCCTGGATCTAACGGTTGTCCTAACTCTCAATGTATCTTAGATCGACGGCTGAGATCGACTTCAGACCTTCGTCCTTCAGGACTTCGGGACTTTTGACATTTCCTGGTGGTGAAACTCCCAAAGAAATTCTCCCGTAGTGACATAACTTGCTTACATCACTTGTTGACATGGCATGAGCCAATTTCCTCTTGACGCTTGTCATCATCTGATTATTCCATGTGTATTTTCTAATGTGGTTTGTTGACATGGTCTGCCACATGTCTTTTGTTGTCGTGTTTTGTTGATGTGGTCTGCCACATGTTATTGTAGACATGGTCTGCCATATGTCCTTGTAGACGTGTTCTTTAGACTTGGTCTGCCACGTGTCCTTGTTGACGTGGTCTGCTGACCAATAAACTTGATCCAATGGTCATATTATATCCTCCAGATCCGATGGTCCTTATTCATTTTGGGTTTTCGGGCTTCGGGTATTTCGAATCTCAAACTGAATTCTTGAAGTGAGATTTCTCCGGAGCATAACCTCCTCGCAACTTTAGACCCGAACTAAACGTTGTTCGTCGATCATGTTCTTAGATCGATGGCTCGATCTATCTATGGTGTTTCTCTTCTGGCTTATCCTATCCTTCCACTTAGAATGATCCAAAAGATGACGGAAATTCACATAAATGAGATCTCAAATCTTACCTCTCTTATCCTATCCTTCCACTCGAGAATGATCTGACAGCTGACGGGTATTTGGATAATCGAAAACTCATCCTTTCTTCTTATCCTTCCCTTCCACTCAAAAGTGATCCAACGATCAATGTGGACTCTTTGAAGCAGATTAAAAGTCGACGATCATTGCGGAACCACAACTTGCGAGTCATTTAACTTGACACCCAAACTCCGCAATTTGAAGTTGTGCGTTGTTGGTGAGTCAACCACAATCGTCGATCTTCGAGGCTATAAGATCGAACGGTCCTAACTATTTGCGAGATTGGAACTAGCGCGATATTTAATTCTCCTTTCAATCTTCACAGTCTATCCATATCGTTGATCTGGCGATTGCACATCCAACGGCCATAATTATATCTGACTTAATTTGATCATTTTTTGGATCAACCGCAATCGTCGATATTCGAGTCTATGAGATCTAACGATCTAGAATAATTGCGGGGATGGAACTAGAGAGTCATTTAATTCTCCTTCTGATCTCTGCAATATATCCCTGCCATTGATTTGGCGATTGCGCATCCAACGGTCACGATCTAATTTGACTTAATCTGATCGTTTGTTGGGTCAGCCACAGTCGTCGATATTTGGATTTATGAGATCTGACGGTTTAGACCCATTGCAGGATTGGAACTAGCGAGTTGTTTAATTCTCCTTCTGATCTTCGCAATCTATCTCTGTCGTTGATCTGGCTTGCAGATCCGATAGTCACGATCCTCCAATGGTCCTCAATCCCACGGTCACTCATATGACCGACATCTCTAATATGAGATGGTCAACACGATCAATTTCTTGATCGGACGGTTGTTGAGGCTTCTCACTCTGATCGAACGACTGTTGAGGCTTCTCACTCCGATCTTACGTTTTTCCTTCCAATCTTTGATCTCTGCATTTGCTAACCCTCTTGATCTTCTCTCATAGGAACATTGTCGATCCTATCGTGATCAAAAATAATCACGAATTGCTTCATACTTTTGTTGGACACACCTACCACACTTAGAGGGGGGGTGAATGAGTGTGGGGTTCTTTTTCCCAAAACTTCCCTCTTGCACAAAAACTCATCAATTAGAATTCAACACTTATTCATTACCCATTGTTGTCATTTATAACTATTTATATGTGAGCACATATCAGCAACATATATCAGCAATATATCATCAACAAGTCATCACGACAATGAACACAAAGAACACAAGATGTATGTACAATTTTCTTTTTATTACGAACTACAATCCTTGGGGTTTATCAGCAACAATTGAATAGAGTACAACTCTACAAGATCACCATCTCTATATTCAAGACTCAGCTTGCATTCTCAGCACCAATTGAGATGAGGCAACAATCCTCAACAGATATCAATCTGTACCATAAACAAGAGCATCAACCATGCACCAACCTGTGCCAAACAACCTGTAATCAACTTGTACCATAAACAAGTGCATCCAACCATGTACCAAGTATA
>ML779310.1:93211-153811 GCA_009831015.1 Picea engelmannii | reverse complement strand
GCTCTTCCTTCTGGGCTTTGATCTTCATTTGCTTTTGTACTGCATTTTCCCTTCTGAGGTTTGGTCTTCATACAGTTTGCTTCTTCTGCTAACTGATATATTGTTGACATCAATGACAATCTCATCTATGGTAAATGATAATTCATCATAACAACAAATCATCACATCGATTGTTGACATCAATGACAATATGTCCAACAGTGTTTTCTATCCTTATTAAAGGGTTTTGTTGTTCCTTGTTAACAAGTGTTTGTTATCCTTATTAAAGGGTTTTGTTGTTCATTGTTGAAGAGTGTTTGTTATCCTTATTAAATGGTTTTGTTGTTCCTTGTTGAAGAGTTTTTACTATCCTAATTAAAGGGTTTTGTTGTTCCTTATTGAAGAGTGTTTGATGTATCCTTATTAAACGGTTTTGATGTTCCTTGTTGAAGAGTGTTTGTTGTTCCTTGTTGAAGGGTTTGTTATCCTTGTTGAAAGGTTTTTGTTGCTCCTTGTTGAAATGGTTTTGTTATCCTTGTTGTGGAGGTCTTGCTTGTGAAGTTGTTCTTGTCTCCTTTGAGAAAAGTAAACTGTCCAAACTTCTTGTTGTTGAGTTCTTCAGTCTCAGTTGTGGATAGAAGCTAAGTATTCTTCTCCAGACTTACTTGTGGTTTTTTCTTCGGCAAGTTGTCTACATGTCCATATGATAAGAGATCAAAAGCCTAGAGGTTTGATCCATGAACCTTAATCTATTTTTTTATGAGCATATAAAAGAGGACCACATCCACACATATGGCAGGTACATTCTTCATTAGCTAAGAGGTAAGATAAGATTCATTTTTTTGCACTTAGAAAATTTATTTATGTTCAAAATTTTAATTTCATGCACACATATATATGTTTATATCTTGGTTTAATGTGTTGATCTTAAATTGTATTAGTGAACAGAATTTAAAAGAATATCATTGTTTTACTCTTTCCCTAAAATCTAACAGCAACTAATCACTTAAAACAATGCATTATGCAACCAGAAGCTTATGCAACTACTCACTTAAAACAATGCATTATGCAACTAGAAGATGATGCAACTACTCACTTAAAACAATGCATTAACCTACATTATGCATGCTACATGCAATGTGATCAATGCAGCTAGGGCATGTAAAGTGACAACTCTATGCACAAGGGAAGAATGGATTAAAAACGTAAATAGGTAGGGGGAAGAACTCTAGTAGCAATAATCTCGGGTTATCATGCATGTCAACCACCTACAGTCATTGCGAAACACATTCAAACCTCCAACTATATCAGACATCAGATCTAGGTACCCATATGGCATTGAGTTATTGCTAGAGTTGTAACTATCAACAACTTCAACATCAAACATATACACCAATGATATCCCTAACACACATGCAAATAATTTTTCCAACTTCAACATCAAACATATACACCATCAAACATATACACCAATGATATCCCTAACACACATGCAAATAATTTTGCCTTTGGATCCTTTTTAATGCCATAACATGCAATCGATGGTAAAATAATTTCAAATAATTTCATTTGAAAAATATAATACATGCATCACTCTATAGGTGTAGAAACTCTTCATAATAAATATGATTTCATGTGTGGCTATCCTACCCTAACCCTAATTTTTCTTCAAGCATGGGCATTCAATGCCACATATGGGTAGCATTCATGTTACACAATACCATAATTCTATGCAAGTAAACAAACCATATTGTATATATATCTTACTTTCATCAATGTTGTGTGTGTCGACTTAGAATAATTTGAGAGTATATAAGCCAACAAAACATGGGAATGATCAACTAGTCTCTACCCACAACATGCATACATATAGCATAAGTCTTGTAAACAATAGTCCATGCTAAATAAGGCATCCATCCTATGCATATAGCCTCTTCAACAAACACTATGCATATATTTTTGACAATTACTACATATACCAATAGTCAATCATGCATGTTAAATGCATATATTTCTTTTAAACATTCAAAGGATGGTAGAACCCCTCTTCATACAAATGGAATCATGCAACCATAAACTAACAAATGCACAAATAGCATATTGATAGGGTTCAATTCCTCAAAGGAAACAAACCATAAGCAACCAACCAATGTCTACTATCAGACACCTTCAAAAATTATAATTCCAAAGATACTAGCATATACAAGCACAGAACATAAACCCACACCTGTCATGGCCCCCAACTCATGCTATCAAGAGAAAAGTTCTACCATGATATTTCCATATAGGGTTATACAACATCTAATACAAACACTAATGATATCAAGTGCTAGGAAAAACAATTCAATTGTAGCCACCACCAACATTGCAAAGGTTAAACCACTACTTATGAGGTTTTCCAATAGAGTTCAAAAGGAGTTATGGCTTTGAAGTATAGGGAAGGAAAGTGAATGAGAAGGGCCTTTAGAGTTTGTAAATCACAGAATAGTTCAAAGGGTGAGTATATCCACGAGCATGCATTTAGTCTTTGCATGGGAGTGTTTGTAGAACAAGGTCATGGGTTTAAGCTTCAAAATCACCCTACAAACCACAATATTAATAGAGACAACGTTGTCTAATCATGCATTCAATATATAACCAACAATGCAAAAGTTCAAGCATTGGCATGGCCTTTATATGCCATGGCATTGCAAACAAATAACTCATCAAATATACATGAAATGGGTTCATGCCCAAAATTATCAAGGAAAGAATGGCTTCAAAATAGAGGGCTAAGAGATGCAACATACTTATTGAAGCTACAAATCACTCAATTCCATGAAACACACACAATAGAAAAAAAACATAGGTTATTTCCATGGACAAAGCTTACCTTGCCATCATCACCCAGGATTGGTGTCAAATCTATGGCGATTTTAGCCTCCACAAACAGATTTCCACCATAAGCATCAAGCCAACATGAAATGCCTTCAATTTTGACCAACACACCAATGCAAGCTTTGTTTTACTCAACTAAGCTTGGCACTCAATCACAAAGGTGTAATACCCATGAAATGAGTAGAGAGCAACTATTGACCGAATAACCCAAGCTTTCAAACCACCCACAAGAGCAATGAATAAGGTGGCCACTAATATCGACCAAAATTGTGTGAAAAGGTGAGGGAAAAGACACCATTTTAGCTCCAAATACTATCACTATGAAAGTCAAGCTCGACCAAAGCATCGATAGCAATGTAAAAATGACCAAATGAAACTAGGGTAAATGCCATTGAAACCACAAGCACAATTTTCACCATTGAATTGAGATAGCTCCATGCACAACACATGCACATATAACAATTAACCACAATTCTAATGCCTAGTACCTTAGTGATGTGTGGCACCATTCACATCATGCTTTGGCTCTCAACCATCTCAAGGAGATCTCATTTGGTAGCCCGATATACCATATCATCAATGTTTGTCTTGAACCCAAAGTTGTTATGTATTGCATATTTACCAACCTTTGGATATGGTCAAGACCATTGGTCTTGATTCTTAACAATATTTTCATATGCATGTCTTTGCATATAGCTCTATGCTAATAACTTTTTTTCACCAATAGTTTTATGATAGAACACTTGTGCACGCACCCATTTTTTTGTCAAGCTAGCTATTTTTTTCGTAGGTAGAGCATATCAAAATGAAGGTTTCCACACCATAATCAACCAATAAACCATCATCAACAAACCATGTTATATTACCATTGCATATGCAATCATACTCGCAATATGTTTACAACGGTTATGTACAAATATAAGAGAAATTACAGTTATATGTAACCATCATTATAATCATACGTGTTGCAACCATAGCATCATCGTCAACATGAAAACATCACAACCATAATCCATGTGAACAATACAGATAAACTGAAGTAAACATGAATAAACTATCATAATACACAAAATTCCCATGACCAAATACATCCCTATCACTTTGGTGCACACTAGTTGGTGGGCCCATTAATAGCCTATTTAGGAGATAATTCGTGAGGTGATTCAAACAATGGCAAGGTCAAGTGGTTAGGGTGGTTGTTCTTTTCAAATTAGTATCAAGGATAGGACTTGTCGCAAAACTTTGCGATCCTAACTAGGTTGACCAAAAAATGGGTCAACCTATGGCAACTCCATAGGCATGTTGCTTTCAGCAAAGTGTGAACTTATTATCTCATGTTTCATAAATATAGAGGTTGAGGTTGGCTGTGGGAAGACATCAACATCACAGTAAAACATGATTTTTTCTTCAAATATCAAGCATGCAAGATAAAGTATCAATATTCGTGTTCATTTCCAAAAGAGGCATAACATGAACAAAATGATAGCAAGGGTTTTGCAAAGGGATGAAGAAAGGGAAAGATTTATAATACTTGGAAACGAAATAGTGTTTGTGTGACATTCAAGCTTACCAAGGTACAGCATTATCAACTTCACATCATGTTTGCAATTTGCTTTCATGACTAGCACATCTTGTTATCAAGTTAGACTAACGAAAACCATGTAAATGAATCACTACCAACGTGTTTTGGTTGAATCCAGGCAGATTCCTTGTAGTGAGGCTTCAATTTGGCCAAGGCAAATGCCCAGAAAATCTAGGTAATAAAGTAAAACAAAAACAAAAAACTTAAACTTAAAAATAAAGAGTGCAAAGAGATATAAGAAAAATAGGAATAGATAAAGAAATGGAAAGAACATTTTTTTATTACTCCATTATTTAGAAACATAATAAGGTTTTATCAATGACCCATTCACCGAATGCGAGAAAATTATTTCTTGGTTGTCCTTCAATCTAAAGGCATTGTTTCCAAGACTCTGAGCGATGGTCAAAGGGCCAAGCCAAAGCTTCTGAAACTTTGTGTTCCTACCTTTGAATGATCAAGAACCAAGATCAACAATGTATCAATGCTCTGAAAACCTTAAATGAGTTAAAAAGGTAGTGATAGAATGGGCCAAACAAAATTTCTAAATTCTCAACAATAGCTATCAAAAAATGAAATACCAATAACACAATTATATGAGCAAAACAAATTCTTTGAGGAAGAAAATAGTAAGCTCGAGGATTTGGCATATACCAAGGGAAGAATTTTGAAATGGGAAGAGGCAAAATGGAGATTAAAAAGTAGAGCAATATGGTTGGCTCAAGGAGATGAAGATAAAAAAAAAATCAAAATTATGAAAAACAGAGGAAGAACATGAATAGTATATGAGAGATGAAGAGCACTAAAGGAAGGGAAATAAGGATTTTTTAGGAGATCATTGCATTGGGGGTCTCTTATTTTAAATCTTTGTACCAGGAACCCAAGAGAGCTAATATAACTGAGATAATTAAGTTTGCATCGTTTTTGTTGAGGTTTATAGATGAAGAAATAAATGAAGAATTGATGGAAGAGATATCCAAAAAGGAACTAAGGGAAATGGTAGAATCCTTTCAAACAAAAAAAAAACTTGAGCCAAATGTGGACAATTTATTTTTATCTGGGTCTTTATGATTTATCAGAAGAGAATTTACTCAAAGTGGTAGAGGAATCGAAATTCTCTAGTCAAGTATTGGGTACTTTAAACTCTACCTTTATATCACTTATTCCAAAGGACTCCCTGTTAACTCCCAAAATGAAATCGTCCTTTTGGTTGAATTTTGTAGTGGATAGCATGGCTATCGGTAGTGTCCTCAAGCTATTTTTTATTTTTATAGCTGCAAAAAATTAGGTTTTGGTTTTGTCTTAAGAAAATAATTTGACCCATAAAGTCTTCTTTTCAAAATTTTCATTTTTCACTTTCCTCAGCTAACGTATGTCCAAAAGTTGAGCGTGCGTTGTTGAAAGTGCATGCTTTCCGCAGCTAAGGAATGCTTTCCATAAGGCTTTGCGCTGTTGAAAGTGGCGAATTTCAAAGGGTGCCAAAATCGGTTTCTCGGATAGTGCGTTGTTGAAAGTGCATACTTTCCGCAGCTAAGGAGTGCTTTTTACAAAGAGGTGCGTTGTTGAAAGTGCATACTTTCCACAACTATTGAGCGGTTTTCACAAAGTCGCGCGCTGAGGAAAGTCAAGATTATCAACAGCTAACAGGGGTTCTCCACGGGGTCACGCGCTGGCGTAAGTGGTAAGTATGGACAGTTGAAAGAGGCGTTTTCCACGGGCCATTGTTGAAAGCGGGAATCACGTGCGTGATATCCACGTCTGAAGGTAATGATGATATGATCATCCCATGTCAGGAAAATCCAGATCATGCGCCGATGAGAGTGGGTAATGATGGAAACTCAAATTTTGCACGCCAGAATAGGATTGTGATGTGAATTCGGCTCAGAAACTCACGCTCAACACTCATGGCCTCCGGGATGGCAAGTTCGAGTTCAGTGGTGCAGGTACAAAGGAGGTACCGCCGGCATGACAACATCAAATCAAATAGTGGTTTCCATATTACAAATTGTTTCTGGAAGTTGGTTGAAGTTTCATTTGTTTCAAAACATAGCCGAAGCCTGAACTGCTTTCAACAGCGCAGAACCTCGGCTAGATTGGCAGTTGCAGGGGTTACAAATTGTCGAAATTTTTGACCCATAGGATGGTGAGAAAACGCAGTGGTGCTCTACTCAAAAGAGAGCTGGATAACCTGTCCTTTTTGCAAACACATCCCGAAGTCCAGAAGCATTTTTCGAATGCAGGGTGTATTGAATTCATGGAAAGATTGCAAGTTGGTTGTCACCAGGCTACAGCAGAAGCCTTTGCTAAGACTTTCGATGGTAATAGAGCTCGCGTCGGGTCTATGGAAATCAGAGTGGATGAGGTTGTCATTGCCGCAGCTACAAGTTTACCAAGAACTGGTCAGAGATGGTTTAAAACCACTGCTCCCAAGAATTTGGATTTCAGAGTTTATTTGAAAGAGGGGTACAGGCACAAAACATGGAAAAAAGGTATGCTAGTTTTTTATCTAGACAAAGAATGGCAGGAACTGTTCAAAGGTATCCAATTGTATATTACCTCATAAGGTCGATATGATAAATTGATGATGTACCACTTCAAACTTCTGGATCATTTCGCAGGCAAGACTCCTCTTAATTTGCCTTATTTCCTATATAAAAGCTTGACTAAAGTTTGCAAAAAGATTAGAGCTCAACCTTTGAGCATGAAAACTACTCTGTGTCACTTCGGCCTCATAAAATTGATTATCCTGGAGGAATTGAAACAACAGGGAAGGCGCTGCGAACATTTCCTATTCTGGGAAGGTTTTGAAACACAGAACCAGATTGCAAATGAATAGGTAAAGAGTTCAAAGAAACAATCCTCTCCTCAAAGCAGTTCAAGAAAAAGAAGGACCCTGCTAGGGCCTTCAGAAGACAGAATATCTGGAGTGAAGCCTCACAGATTGAAGAGAAAGTTAAACTTTGAGCATACCACAGAGCATACCACAGAGAAGACCACAGGGAAAAATACAGAGCATCCTATAGAGCAGAGTACAGGGAAGAACATATTAAACTTGCCCTATTCAGATTCAGAATCAGAGCAGCAAGACCAATGCCCTGTCACCAAGAGTCTTGAGTAGTCAGCTGAGTGTGCACAGAACTATGAAACCTTCAATCAAACAGAACAGGGAGAATCATCAAAAAACTCCAAATCAAAGAGGTCTCGGAAGATCAAGCATCTCAAGGAGGTAATTGCCCAACAAGAGGTCTTGGAGCAGGTGATTAAAGAAAGGTATAAGAGGTTATCTGATAACTTCGCCAAGACCAATGCTGCGTTTGAAAGATTGGCTAAGGAAAGTGTTAGAGAGAAGAAGAGGAATAAAAAACTCACTAAAGACTACAACAGCTTGTGGTGGCTTGCCAAACGCCTCAAAAGGCAGATAAGGAGGTTGAAACAGAAACTAAGCCAAAAAACCCATCCAGATCTGAAGGTACTCGCTCAAGTCGTTGTTAATATGCAAGGTGAGAAATCGGATACCCACTGATTTTTGTTTGAAATCAAATTTTGGAAGAGAAAAGTCATTTTGAGCGCAATCGGGACTTTCCCCAGCGCAAAGCTATTATTTTATAACCCGTTAGCTGTGGAAAGTGACGGCTTTCAACAGCTAACCCGCGAAAAATTAAAAGGAGTGCGATGTTGAAAGCTAGAAAATTAATTTTTGAAGCCAAGGACAGGATGGTTCATTCTGAACGGGTTTTGAAGGGTTCCAGTGTATCAGTGGGCTATCAGATCGCATGCAAAAGGTTCAACATCAGGGATTCGAGAGAATTTTGGTAACACATGCAAAACCATTTCCTCAAAAATCGACCATAAACGTTGGGAAATCCAACAGTCAAAGTCAGGTGTCCTGCTATTTTTCACCACATTGCAGATACCAGGAGATTAAGGATGCAGATGGCGATTTTGGAGATTGAAGACAGTTCGACTAGTTGTTATAGACTTTATTTTCAAGTTGTTTAGATAGAATTGAGTTGTCTTTATTAAATAAAGATCCATGTTTTTAGGATCTGTATAACTGTTTGTAAGAGGCTATAAATGCCTGATTTTTATATGAAGCAAGGGTTCAAACTGGGTGACATTTTGATGCCATTGTATAGACTCTTTTTGCAATAATAAAGTGGAGTTTCCTTTCGTTTGCAATACCAGAATTGCTCATATTTCATTCTATGTACTTTAATTTCAGTGTATTCTAGTTCATAAAGATTGTTACCTCTTTGTTGAATTCATAGGCTTGAAATTAGAGGATTCCTTGTTGTCTTGTATTAGGCCCTACTTTTACTAGTATTGGAAAATCGAGAACAGTTTTCTCCATAATCTATTTCAATTATTGGATCTGGTTATTGTTTACTGAAAGCACTTTATCTTTGAATGTGTGATGAGCTGTTTCTTATACAAATCATTGAAGACCCCATTGTCCCAAATACATAAAAACCATTATTCTTAAGTTACCAAGCACCTTTGGTCTCCAACCACAAAGGGTTTCTTGGAGTGATAACACTCCCCATCCTCCTTTGACAATTTTAGACCAATCTCTCTTTGTAACTCAATTTATAAGATAATATCAAAGGTTATAGCAAGGAGGTTGAAGAAAGGCTTCTCATAATTCATATCAAAAGAAAATTTTGGTTTCCTCGAGTAGAGATAGATTCATGATGCAATAGGAGTGGCCCAGGAAGGGTTGCGTACTATAAAAGGAAAGAAACATAATGGTGTTGTCATCGCACTAGATTGATCAAAGGCTTACAAGTGAGTCAACAAGTCATACCTAAGGTTTATTCTAATTCATACATGCATGGGTACCTCTATGGTGAGATAGAGTGCAGGTTGTCTATCTTCAACGTATTTTGCAACATTGATGAATGGATCTACCTCCAATGTCTTCAATCCAATAAAGGAATTTTGACAAGGTTGTCCCCTATCCTCATTTATTTTCTTATTGGTGAAGGACGAATTCAATGGAGCAATGAAGGCCTGTCAAGGTGGTGGAAATATAAAAGATATCAAAATTGGGAGAGCACTCATATTATCTCATTTGTTATTTGCAGATGATGTATTGTTGTTTGGAAATAGATATTTGAGGGAGGTAGTGAAACTTAAGGAAATTTTGTATTTATATTGCTTTTCCCTTGGAATGGAGGTAAACTCCAAGAAATCCTCAATCTCATGCAATGGCTATCTCTAGTGCTAGAAAGAGAACTCTTAAGAATATTACCATTCCAGAGCATTGTATTTGATAAAGGTTTCAAATATTTAGTTTTTGTGTTGAATCCTAATGACTATGGCAATATAGAATGGATATGGCTCTATCAAAAGGTGGAAAAAAGAGAGGCAGTGTGGTGTAACAAATGGATTTCAATATGGGGTAGATTGACACTGGTAAAAGTTATACTTGAGGTTATCCCAATGTACTAACACTCATTACAAGGTGGGACCTCAAGCCAAAAGATGAGGGGGTTGGGGCCTCAAGGATATTCACTAGTGTGGTAAATATTTGAAAGTGAGAAGTTTGTGGAGACTCGCAATGTATGGAAAAAGGTAATTATTCAAAAATAGCTTACTCTTACGAATCAATTACTCATGTATGATCAATAATCTGGAAAGATTTAGTGTTGTCATTTCCTTTATTAGGGAATTGGTTAGCTTGGAGGATTGGTAATAGTGCAAAGACAAGGGTAGGGATCGAACCTCCAGTAGATTGTTCAGGTAACTATATACTTCCTCAATAGGTGGTAGCATCCCTCCAGTTGTAAGGAGGTAGCATCCCTCCAGTTGTAAGGTATGTTTACCTTGAAATTTTAGCAAATCCCCAATCTACTCCATTATGGAAAGAAGGTTGGAAAAATGCTACTATACTTGGCCTAGATGGTGATGATGCTATAATGTGGGATGATTTAATCCAAAGGTTAGGACATATTGAAACTAGACTTGGTAAAGAGGAATATGCTTCAATATAGTCCACTTGAAACATTGGACGTTTCAAAATCCTACACACAATATATCTCCTGAAAGTTCAAAAATCATTAGGAAAATACTCAACGAAGATAGGTTACAAGGCAATGTTTCATAGGGAGAATGGAGAAGAAAGAAGATGGTGGTGGAAGCCAATTTGGAAGGTAAAAGCTCAAATAAAATCTATAAGTTTTATTTGGTTAGCATTAGCTAACAAATTCCAGCTTGGGATGTCTTGCAAAGGTGAGCATGGAAAGGGGCTAGTATTTGTGCTTTGTGTAAACAAGATGAGGAAACTATTGACCATTTTCTAGTCACATGTCCTTATGTTAAATAAGATAGGGTTGAAGTTATTTCTCTAGCTAGACCTCAAGGGAATTGGAAGGATGACACGTTATCCATATGCATGCAGCATTGGTTTGAACAACCCTTGCTTAAGGATCATAAAGTTGTATGTCTAATGGCGTCCTCGGTAGTGTGGTTAGCTAGATTTGCAAGCATCTTCCAAAACAGGGAAACACCGCCACTTTTTTTTTATTATCAAGTTTACTTATAAAGATATTTGGTTAGCTAGAAAGGTAAAAGCTTCAAGAGAAATTTCTAATTTGGAAATTGATAAGAATATGATAAAAATACGGAGCAACAAAATAATCAAGAAGATAAAGAACTCATAATATGGAGGAAAGGGCACCAAACCAGATCGTACTTTCATTAACATAATCTACACATATATAGTACATAAATAGGTAACCTCCAATAATTGTACACATAACTAAGTGTAATTTTACCAAGGATAACAACTATATCCTCAAGTAAACATAAAGTAGTTTAGGACATTAAGATTAGTACAATATTTATAACAACCCCCCCCCCTTAATCTTAATTATGTACAAATGCATCAACTCAGCAACAAGGACTATTGCAAAAGTCGATAAGTCTTCAACTTGTAACTCATAGTCTAAAATCTCATTAGTGTTGATGAATATCTACCTGAAAAAATGCCAAAAGTGGATGTCGAAACCAAGTCTAAAAAAACTTATTGTGAAATAAATGATCTAGACAACATGTAGGTGTTCACTGAAGTGAAACCAAAACCAATGAGAGCAAACCCTGATGAGAAGTGAAATGGCTACATGTCCAACACATCCCAAGTCCTTAAAATGTCTGACAATCCTGAATGCGCCAAGTACAAATGCAAAAGAAACAGTTGTCCTCTGCTAGATTCGAAGATCATCTCTGTAAAGTCCGAAGACTATCAAGTGAACAAATAAGTTCACAATCTACTCTCAGAAATGGACACACTAGAAAAAAAATTCAAGAATACAGCTGACAAAAAAAGTGTCAAAAGGCATCCAAACCATGTATCCATAAAATCTTGTGTCCATAAAAATCATGTGGGTAGTAAACTAGGTGAATCGTTGGTACTATCGCAAATCCGAATTGTCGATAAAAATGTCGAACTATCGTCAAGGTGTCGAACCACCATCAAAGTCACAAGGTGACCAAAAACCATCAAATGCCAAAATGTGGCAAGTCATCCATCCATCCAATATCCATCAAAATCCTTAATCTGTCAAAACTGCCAAGTGATGAAATGTCTCGGAAAAAATCCTCTAAAGGTCAAACTAACCAATCCAAATCCAAATCATCAAATCCATCATCAAGTACAAAATATGATCATCTTGAATAAATGCATACGCAATCCTAAATCCATCGTCCATCTGCAAAATCAATCCTAGAAATGATCAATGGAAAAACCATCAATTTTGTATTTTGTATCCTGAATCAATCGTCGTCATCCTTAAAAACATCATCCCAAATGAACTGCAAACCATCAAGGTAGACTTCAAAACTTGAAGTCTGACATATCATCACTAAGTTCCCCCTTGTCATCTAAAAGGTGTAAAGTCTCGACCATAAGATATACCGCCCCTAAAAGTGAAAAGAGTAATCATATTGCTTTTAAGCGGAATCGAAAGACTCGATCTTCAACTTAAAGGAAAAAACTCAAGTGGGCCCTGATCTTGCCCTCAAATCATCAAATCTAAAGCACTCATAACCATCCACAATATAAAGTGTTCCTCATAAACATGGTTAAAACTATGTATTAACCCGTCGATAAGACCGCTCTAATAGCTTGGCTTTTAAACTCTAATGCCAATTTCCTAACCACTCAAAATGTATACGTTTCCACTAAATTTTATTTCTCTTCAGACACCTTTCTGAGAGGTGATTGGTCTTCCCACAAAAACTACATGGGTGAAGATCAAAATAGTTTGACTCAACATGTCCAAGTTGGTGACAGTGTTGGCATTGTATGAGTTCTTCATCCAACTGATCATCATGATCATACAAATCCACAATACCTGTAGCATCATTCGCAACAACTACATCAGCATCATGATCATCTCTAATTGCAGCAACATCATGTACCAACATTCGGCACCTCTTCCTTATCATCATCTAAAAAACCATCGCTCGCACATGTAATAGGTTTGCAATAATCTTGAATATGAAAAAGGTTGTCATCATCTTTTTCATATCCTAAGCCATATCGATTCATTTTTAGCTGCAATTCTTCCCAAGGTCTAACTATCTTAGTTGCATAATCCTTAAGTTTGTCATTTTTTGTATTTGTCGTGATGTCATTCTCTGATTTTTCAGTGACTTTATCCAACTTATCGTCATTTCTCTTAAGTTCGTTAATCTCCTTAGTGTCGTCGTCTCTTATCTTAGTGTCGCTATGTAATTCATCTTCATCTAGTTTAACATTTACATCAAAGTCCTTGATTTGATTCATAATCGGAACAAATTCAATGCCCTCTTGTTCACTATCAATAGGTAATCCAAACAATGGATTATGTTGAAGAAGTATGAAATCATATTGTTGATTTCGGAGGAGACTCAATTCATTAGATAACAATTTGTTGTGAATTTTAAACATATCAACATTTATGTGCATGACTTGTAAGCAAGTAAGCATTGTAGTGAGAGTGCTTTTGTTCATTAAAATTGTAGATTCAGAAGTTGAGTTGATTAATGTGTTCAATAGAGTATTTAACATTGCTTCAATCTTAGCCAACATTGCTTCGATCTTGGCCATTGTGAAGTGTGTTGAATATGCAAGAGTTGTAAGACTTAAAAAGTGTGAAGACCTCTTTTAGAACACCTTAAAAATTGTGAAGGTGACCTCTTTGAGAACTCCCTTATTCAATTTCAGGCGGGTTTTATGTACACAACTTCGAACTCTTGTTTGAACCGCTTTGTTTGACCTTGTTTGTCTTTTTTAATTGATTTCCTTTGTTGCAAATGAATGTTTTTTATGTTGTTGTATGCGTATGTGATGTGTGCGAACAAGAGAAAACAAAACTCACCAAATGTCAATATGACATATACAAATCTCCTAAGACCCTTTTCAGGCAGGTCTTGGATGATAGACAAAAATTTCAATTTATATTAAGGAAGATGAAAAATTTATTCAAAGACATCGACAACTAAGTACAAATCACCTTATAACTCCTTAAGTATCCATCAAAACCTTATACCTCCAATTACAATTTTGCAAACTTATTAATCCTTTATAGAAAAGAGCAAAAAACACTTTACAACACCTTTTCTCCTAATTACCCTTTTAACTCCCTTATAAACTTATAAAAATGCATATAACTCCTTACAACATTAGTTTACAAAAATAATTTATAATCCCTTTGACAAAAATTTATAAAAAGATACCTTATATCACCCATACAATTTGGAAATCTTCTCTAAAAATGCTAACTTTGTAACAATCCATGTATGTCCCCCTTAAAAAAAAAAAAAAAAAAAAATTGGGAATCTTCGAACTCCTTTACAATTCACGTTTATAAAAAAATTGAAAATATTCATACAAGGTTTGGAACTTGAGATTTCACATCCGCACGGTTTTCAACTAAATAAACTCATACTGGTCCAAGTTTGAATCTGATGCACATCCAACTTAGGGTTTGTATCCTCTTGGTCGCCATGAACAAACGAGCTCTTTTGTTTGCAAATACAAGTAAGGCAGCATCGCATAGTTCAACCTCATTTAGCATCCGGTGCAATTCATCTCTACCCTCAACGACACAGTCTCTATCATTACTGTCAACCACAAATATTAGACCATGAGTATTCCAGAAGTAATGTCTCCAAAGCAGTTGAATCTTGTCCTAACCTCCTCCAGCCTCATCTGTAACCGGCAGTGAAGGGGCGTAAACGTGGAGCTCCAAAGTAAAGTGAGTGATCTCTTCCTCTTTATTATCGGGAAGCCTTCGGGGATTCTTCTATGCAGTCCCTCAACAGCTTTGCTCACATTTTCAATTTCCTTCGGTAGTTGTTCAACTCAAAGCTGAAAAAATGGGGCTCACTTTCACGAAGCTTTTCCAACGGCTTTTTTCATAGAAGGAGATGTGCATTCTTATGGTGGGTCTCGATGCAGCCAATAAGACCACAAAGGTTAACAATTTCTTTTACAGTAAATGCAATCTTTAAGCCTTTTAAAAAATTGCAATATGGTCCTAATCTTTAATAACTTCTTATGTGTCCATCATTTTGATCAAAAAGCAATCACCAAAGTCGTCTCCTTACACTGTAGATATCGGTTTTCCTCTCAACTGTACTCGGCGTGAAGGGTCCTTATTTGTGTATTCTCGAACTTTAGCAATCCATTTTGCAGCTTCCCAAACTCCAAACCTTGTTTTAAACGACGAAATTATAATAACTGTAGGATATGTGACTCTTTTCTTAATATTTTCATATGGAGAGAAACGTGGAATGTTTTCAAAGTCTTTGTGATTCTCTGGATTTCCAAATTCATCATAATCATTGTGGTACGCAACCTAGAATATGCCAGCATTCCAGAGAATGTATATTTATATAGGCAGTAGATATATACAGGAAATGACTAGGCTCTGATCGATGGCGTTTTGAGAACAATTAAAATATCAATAAAGAGATGGCACTTTTGACAACAACTCAAATATATAATAAAGATATATACAGTGAATATATGTATTTCACTATGATGTTTGTGGCGATCCTGTTGGCAATGAGGGAACATGACTTTCAAATAAAGAGATGGAAATTTGTGACTACTTTGTTTATATTTCATAGTATGGTTGTGGCATTGCATCAATTAATGCCATTGTAGCAGAATCTATTGTCCTCCGTCACTTTGCAGTCTGGGTAGGATTTTCTGAAAGGATGCGAGATAGTCAAAAATTTATCGTGGTTGAGAAACCGACTAGACAAGTTTGCAGAAACTTTTGTGCAGAACCCATTGAAGTTATTGTAAAGGAACGTAAAGATAAGCAAGAAGTTGGATCCTATGACTAGTTAAATGATAGCGCAATAGGGACAAGGGATGAAGTCAAGGATAAAAAAGACGCTTCTTCTTCACATATAATTGAAAATTTCAGTGAACCAAGTATTTGGAAAGAAGGTAAATGCATACATCATTTAATCAAATCGATCAAGAGGATGGCTCTTCACTTAAATCGCACCAGCAAATATTTAAACACAGAAATACAAATGCACGGAGAGGCCTGAAATGCACAATACTTATCTCATCTTTCATCTTCATCTGATGCTAGAAAAAAAAATAGCAGCCTGGGCGCTCCATCTCTCTTATTCATGCAAACCTTGTTATTTGCATGCTCTCATTCACTCTAGGTTGATTAAGTCGTTAGGACTTTTCATTCAATCACCACGGACATTCACCATCCAGTTACGAAATCACCAAGCGTGCCCTCTCTTCAACATGCATCCATCACAATCCCAATGACCATTCTGATACCACATGATAAAAATATGGAGCAAGAAAATAATCTAAGACGATAAATAATTCATAATATGGCACCAAGTTGAATTGTACTTTCATTAACACATAATGTACATATATATAGTACATAAATAGGTAACCACCAATAAAGGTACACATAATTAAGTGTATGTTTATCAAAGATAACAATTATATATATCCTCAAGTAAACATAAAGTGGTTTAGGACATTAAGATTAGTACAATACTTTTAACAGAATACTCTTTGAGCCTTTTTAGATGGAGCAAGTCAAGGTAGGTAAAGGACATGTGGAGTTGGTGTGGTGATTTGATGGCAATGGATGTAGGAACAAACGACTTTGTTGAATAGAATCCTCTATTACTAGATATGAGAACAATGTTAGAAAAGGGCTAGAATCTTCTATTACTAGTTATGAGAACAATGTTAGAAAAGGGCTTGACACAATGACAGACTTTAAGCTCGTTCTTGAATGGATAAAAAGTAATTTAAGTATGCATAGTTTGTAATTTAAGTATGCATAGTTTGATTCTTAAACCCTTGTTTATGCATGTAAGGTTATCAGACAGAAATTTCACAATGATTTATTTTACTCATATATATAGGGAGATTAACCTTCAAGCTAATCAATGGTCAAAGAAATATTTGGACATGCAAATGGGTGAGATAGAAATAATGGAAGAGAATGTTGAAGTTGTTCATCCAGTGATACTTCACTCTCTTCATGGCCATTGGATGGTTAAAATATAATTTTTAAAGCACATTGTCTTTGGGTATAAGTCCTTATGTTGTTTTACTAGTAGGCAGGGTTCAATTCACGTGAGGGATTTTCCTAGAGCCATGGGGTCACCTTGAGGTCATGGTCGAATGTGTGGTTGCACCCGTCAAGATTAAGTAAATGATCTTGTGACCTATACACGGATAAGTGGATCAAATCCCACCCCTATGTCCTGCAATTATGCATAGTCAATTAGGTCTAACTCGAGTGGCAGAGAAGTTGTTATCCTCTCCACCTGAGTTCAGATCTCACTGGTGACATGTTTGCTCTTTGTGGGTGATTGTCAATTGGGACTCTTTGGGAGCTAATTGTTGATCGAAGCTACTAAGGCACCCAATAGTCTCATTTGTGCCTGCAATTTGGAGGGTGAGAGTGTGGCAACCATTATAAGAAGAAAAAAGAGGTCCCTATGGTGTTCATTGATGCAATCTTTAGTTTCTTTAGTTGATCGTGGATAAGGGCTTAAAGCCCCCTTTTCATTTGTGAAAAATCTCATATAAGTAAAAACCTTAGTCTTTGCATTGTGCTCTTTAAAACACTTTATTTAGTCATCCTTCTATTGTTATAAAGAGAATCCACTTATTTTGAGCGTTTCGATGCACATACAAAATGTAGTGTTATGTTTCTATGAAATGAAAATAGTACGATTTTTCCCTCATAAAAAATAAAACCATGTGAGTTTAGGGATAACAATTTGTTACACATCATTGGATGAGCTCTAGCAATCCAACCCCTTATTTTACCCTGGACCACCCAATCTTTTCCTCATTGAGCTTGTTGGGTTGTAACCCTAAATTGATTGAAAGTCCAAGGTCAAGGTATTAAAAGTATCATTTATATCAATCTTATGATGTTAATTTTGAGCTTCTTGAGAGCCATGGAGGTAAGAGGGTATTGAGATAACAAAATATCATGAAAAATAAGGTAGAAATGCAAAAGAAAAGTAATTGTAAGAACATGTAACTTCATGACTCACAATTTTATGTTGTGTGAACCAAATGATCTTTATATAAAGCACAAGTCGATGTTGGAGATGAGAGAGGTTAAGCAATCATAATTGACAAGATGTGAGAAGGACAAGGCAAGGAAATTTAGTTCGAGTTGGTGATAGTCACTTATCTATGGTTTGGTGTGCTTATGTATTTTAATTCACTTAAAGAGTTACATTAATCAATGAGTCCATGATTCGAGGAGTTCAAGTAGTTCACAGTTATTTTCTTGCTAGAATTAGAAAACATTAGTGTTGAATGTTAAAACACCAAACTAACAAGTGGACCCCTCGAGTATGCTATAACGTAGCAAAGTTGTGGTACAACCTCGAGCTCCTTGTTGAATGTCGAATGACCTCAATGAACATGGCATTTCAATTTGTTTCTCTAAACCTTTCTTCCATAACAAGAGTGAGATGATTTTAGACTCAACTCCAAATGGGTGGGTGATTCAAAATTTTGCCATTTAAAGTCATTAAGTCGACACACAAACATTGAAAAGCCTAAACAATTAATCTGTCAAACCCTTGCTTGTAAAGAACTTCCAATATTTGGGCAAATTTTAAAACTAGAAATTAATGATTAGAAAATTGAACACATGGTATTATAGGAAATAGTTCAAATGTATTGGGATGAGGTATTTGCTAGTTCTTAATGCAAAATTGACTTGGAAGGTTTTTAGAACCAACAATTTATTAAATAATACAAACTTAGTATGAAATTCAAATATGACTATGGGGATAATAGATTGCTATTGTGCGCAAAGGATCCTTTAAGAGTGCACCAAACCCAAACTCTAATTTAAAACTCTGAAATCAATCGATCAAATCCAAATTTATTAAGAAATTAAAGAAAACCAAAATTGCATTGAAAAGTGAAGAATTGAGACAAAAAAATTGTAATGCATAAAACCCAACCTTATATTTTTTTAAACATACCTCAAATTCTTACCATTTACTAAAACATGAATGACACTATTCCTTGCAACATTTATGGCATGACGAGAGCCAAGGTTTGGCTACCCTGAGTAGCCATCTCTCCATTGCACTTTTTACGAGATTTTTTTGTTCCTTGTGCTTTTTCTCTATTTTTTGATATAGATTAAAGTTTGAATGAGCTCTTAGTCTTTTTATGAAAAAAAAAAAAACTTCCTAGGAGTCGCAATTTGATTGAACTCTTGGTTTTTTGGGGACAAAATAAAGTATTAAAAACATTGTTTGTAAAATAAAATGGACCTTTATCATGTTAACATGAAAAATCCCTAGCCGTAACATAGCTTCACTAGTGATGATTAGATCATTTCCTTTGATGCTCAATAATAAAAGTTCAATAGGGAATCAAAATGAACATGACATTAGCTCGATGTACAAGTGAGCCCATGATTTGACATGCCCCTTAATGATGGCTCATTGTTCCACATCAATGACATGTCACAACTTCAATAAAGGGTCATCGTATCCAACTAGTTGGAAGATCAACCTTGATTAAGTCTGAATGTGTCTGTGTCAACCCGACCACGTGGAATGAAGTGATCATGATCATCCTTATCTCACAAAGCAATGTCGATCGATATTCAAGAAAAAGGTGATTATTATCTTAAACCAATGTATACAAGGTTGACCATTATGCACTACCTCTATTGATAATTCAATCCTTTTCATCTTTACATACAACAATGGTAATAGTAAAAAATTTCTTTGAGGCTTCAACTTGACAAAGTAAAAATCAAATTATGAAATTGCATATAGAATTCAAGGACTTCAAGTAAATAGATTGCATCTATATTATAGCTCCCCTTCCTCTCAGTTAGATTGCAATCTTTGTGAGGTTGAACTCATCCCCTTCCTCTCTCTTAGATTGCAATCTTGGCGAGGTTGAACTCATACAATCGTTCTCTTGCACACCACTATGGTCATGACCTTATCACAACACTTTGATCCTCATCAATTTTGTAGCTCATTTATGTACCGACAATAAATATGTAGTTTTTGAGGTTTTAGTTTCTCTAGCTTGATTTGTAACCATTGGTATTCCAGTGTTTCTAGCTTCATTTCCCTCTCTACTTTTATGGTGGAAATACATACAAAAATTGCGCATTTGTTCCAAGAACATTAACAATATCACTTAAGATTTTATGTTATTATTTTACATTTTTTTCCAAAGGTGACAAAACCTATCATAACTCAGTTGCCAACCCTCTCTCTTAGATTGCAATCTTTGTGAGGTTGAACTCATACAATCGTTCTCTTGCACACCACTATGGTCACGACCTTATCACAACACTTTGATCCTCATCAATTTTGTAGCTCATTTATGTCCCGACCATAAATATGTAGTTTGTGAGGTTTTAGTTTCTCTAGCTTGTTGATTTGTAACCATTGGTGTTCCAGTTTTTCTAGCTTCATTTCCCTCTCTACTTTTATGGGGGAAATACATACAAAAATTGCACATTTCTTCCAAGAACATTAACAATATCACTTAAGCTCTTATGTTATTATTTAACATTTTCTAGCTTCATTTCCCTCTCTACTTTTATGGTGGAAATACATACAAAAACTGCACATTTGTTCCAAGAACATTAACAATATCACTTAAGCTCTTATGTTATTATTTAACATTTTTCTCTAAAGGTGACAAAATCTATCATAACTCAATTGCCAACCAACAATGGGGACAGTGATCACTCGTTGCTACTCTATGTGAATGTGCATTGACTCATCACCATTATTCAAAGGAAAAAACACCACCTACAATGAACTGTTGGTGGTCCATAAGGGCACAAACTTTCATTCTTGCTAGATGACTATTTGTCTTGGGACTATTTATTTGTTTCCTTGTGTCCAAGGACATCGAGCTTTTAGCCAATCATAAATAGTTTTAGGTCTTACTTGAAGGCCAAAAGGCAATTTCAACCTAGAGAGTCTCTACAAGAGAGTCAATATCTCGTATTGTCATCCTTAATACTACAACAAAGAGTTTCGACCTAGATAATCTCTGCAAGAAAGCCAATATCTCATACTGTCATTGTTAAGGTTATAGCAATGGATTCATGTGCTTTCAAGTAACAACGAGCCTTGTTCTCATACATGAGACTAGATACTACCCTGTCACATACCCACTACAGCAAAAATAAAATTTCCACTCTTACTCAATGGATAGAATCCCCGAATTCCTACGGGGGCCTAGCGCAGGCTAGCTCTTCCCTTATCCACCTCCATGTGATTGTTGGTTATGACCACAGACCAAGCCAAGAGGCACCTTTCGCATTTCGCGACTCAGCGATGCAAGAGAGTCAAGTCTTTCGACTCTTCAAACCCCAAAACCCGAAATCTTACCTTTGATGAGATCGACATCTGCGAATCTCCCCCTGATCCGACAGTCCTGGCCGTATCAAGATTTCGGTAACTAAGAGTTCAAAATGCAGCGACCCAAACCACTAGTCACTCCATTCCCCAAATTCCGATATGGGAATTCGTGTATGAGATCAACGACCCTCGTTGATCTGGATCTGACGGTCACTATCCCTCCTGAGCTTAAGGGTGTTGAAAGACACTCAGTCTTAATCGTGCGTCAGGGTTTCGTATATCGGGATTTCGCGACTTGCGAAGATGAGGGGTCTTGCCCTCTGGTTTCCCGGATGCCGAAACGCTGAAACTTATTCACACTAAACAGGCTCAACCACAGAGCGCGTCGGGGTTTCATATACCAGGATTTCGCAACTTGCGAAGACAAGGGGTCTTGCCCTCTGGTTTCCCGGATGCTGAAATGTCGACCAGCAGCCACGTGTCCCTCCGATGGACGGCTGCGACCTTTAGCCACGATCAACAGTTATGATCTTTTCGGGATGATCAATGGTTGCGATCAAATCCTGGCTTTCTTTTTTTCAGGAATTTGAGAGAGTCTTTACTCCCGTTTCCCCGGTGCCAAATCACCGATGGATGTGGATCTTTGACACGCGTCCTCTTGGATGGAAAATCCCGATGCTTTCAGGACTTTGACGAGTCCTCTCTCCCCTGCATGCACCAGGTTAAACCTCGTGTGCTTTTTCTGGATCCGATGGTTGTCGGTCCCCTGCGCTCGATCTGACGGTTCAGATCTATTCTCCTGCGCACTCTTCTCTGGTTGTCTGGACGTAGGCTCCAATGGTCCAGATTTTCCCCTACGAATCGGTGATTCGCCTTTCAGGACTTTGGGGAAATCCTCACCTCTATTTCCCCAAATTGAACCAATGGTTCAGCTCTGATTTTGATCACAATCTCTATCACTCCTGAGCTTTCATACGCTCTGAAACCTCCAAAGGGTTTTTCGACCTCTGCACTCCATGCAGGATTCTTGCACACAACAGTGCGATCCTTCCTGAGCTTGTCTAGGACTTAGGGAGTTATGGGTTCGGATTGCCTCGCAGAGAGCATGTGTCGATCTGCACTACCTCTCCTGAGCTTAACAAACTTCATCCTCCAAGGACTCTTAAACAATTAGGAGGGTTGGCACGCGTACATGAAACTGTGTTCGGGGTCGACGAACACACAGTTCATGACTCTGGCTTATGCCTCCACAGAACAAGCATTTACGAGTATAAAATCATCTCCTAACCATATAATTTCTTACTGGCCTAATTATATAATCAAGCAGAAATAAGGTGGATACAGTGTATCCATTAGGAAATATGCACAATTCCTGAAACATACATAGTATAACCAATTCATACACAGTTACGGCTAAATTACACAGGGTAGGAAGTCGCTTATCTATTACAGGTTGTCGCCAACCAACTGACTGCGGGTGTTCGTCATTCCACCCGACCATAGGCACAGAGGCATTCATTCTTAGCATTTTGGCCACCCCCGTGCCAAGCCATGATATCACCAGGGAATCCTCACACTTCTCGAGGGTTCTTCCTCTGTTTCCGCTTATGTTTTGGGTCCTGTTCTCTGTAACTTGGAGCTTTCTCTCTCGGTTATGGCCTCAGTGAGGTTTCTCAGATGCTCCTTGGCATCAAGCTCGCGGCCTTCAGTTCGTGACTCGCTCGAGAGCTCCGCGCATCTCCCTTGCGAGATCACGCTCCCTCTTGTCTGGTGTCTCCTCTCCCATGTGTATCCCTCTTACCTTAGAAGGTTTGTCGACCTATCATGTTCCTTCTATCAAAAGGAAACTCAGGTCTGCAGGCCCTGCGGTACTTAGAGCTGACAACCCATGTTTCCATTCATGGAGGTGGTTGATTGTTCAACCACCAGTCCTTTCTTCATTAACTGATTTCTTTCCTTGGGATTCGAAAGAGGTTTGTCATCCTTATCAAGGGACATTTTGGGTTATTTGATATATGAACCCTCTTGTATAGTTTTCACATTCTTCCTCTAGTGATATCATGCCCAGTACTTTCAAGGCTTCACCCCCACAGTCAGTTATTTGGCAACTCAATCAATAATACATTTACATTGTCCTCATGCCTTAGCATGGTAATTCATATTTTATGATTAATTACAAATTGGGGGAAACAGGGTGTTACAATTCCCTCCCCCTTAAAGGAACACCGTCCTCGGTGTTCTTTCTCAGAAACCCCTGTCATGCCTTTCTCATTCAGCCACTTCAGAAGTCTTGACCTTCGTCCTCGATCAGGTCCTCTTTCAAGATCTTAGTCTTCATCGTATACCTTCAATAATTCTTGAACAACAAGCACATTAATCACATTTTTGTGCGAAAACATCTTACCGTTGTTCAAAATTCAAAAGGACATTTTCATAATCTTAGCACAATACTTATCTGTGCAATTTGTGGATCTGTATCCGCATGGTAGTTTTGTTATCCATGCTCATCGCTTTCCTTGACATACCCATTGGGTGCATGATTCCAATTCAATAGTTCACAAGAGCTATCATGATTTCATCTTCCTTTCCAAGGTTTTTCCGCATGGGAAACTACCCACTGTGTGCATGATTCCAATAGTTTATAAGAATTATTAAGGTCTCATCTTCCTTGCGGTCACTCACCCTCCAGGCCCAGGCTTAGGCATCCCCTTCACTGTTATACAGTTCCTCGGGCGATCCATCTTGCCCTGCCAAGGTTTTATCGCACAGGAAAATTTTAGAGACTCTATCGAGTCTTACAGTGGAAGCATCCCTAAGACTTGCTCTGTTGAGGCGTACCTCCGACTTGTGTTACCTCAACACAATAATTTTCAAGCGATCATCGCTTATCACGGGGTTTTCATGGCTCAGTAGTAGCCATGTTCATCATATTCAGCTTTGACATCCCTCATTTGTCCTTTCTGGACATGTCTTTTCTTCTCACATGTATCACAGGTATACAAAATTCATGAGACATCATTATAAATTCTAACTTTCAGAATTTTATTGCAAATCTATCACCGACAGATTTTTCCAATCTCACAATTTGTTTTCATATTTGTTCCGCACAGGAACCAAATTCATAATTATGGGACTTTCCTTCCCATAACGGTTTGGCTCAGCAGACAATTGGCCTTCCTTATGGGCTTACAATGCTGCCATATCCACAACCCCTTTGCTCCCTGCACTTTCAACTTCAATCGGCCAAACAACTTGTTAGCTTTCCCATGCATATACATTTTATTGCACCTTTACAACATCATCACAACAATTTCAGAATTGTGCATACTTAACAATTAAATTACTTTCTCAAAAAGGAAATACCATTCCTTGCAGTTTGGCTCAGCAGGCAATCGGTCTTCCTTATGGACTTACAACACTGCCATATCCAAGACCCTTTCCTCCCTGCAATTTCATTCTTTACACAGCCAAACAATTGTTAGTTTTCGTGTACATTACCTTTTTCGAAAATCAAGTATACTAACAGTCCAGGTCATTTCATCTATTCAAGGAATCAAAGCGAAAGGATACATCATCCCTTACCTATGCATCTTTCCAGCCTACCAAATTTTCAAAATGTGACTCGGATATCAATTGATTTTAATGAATGCGCCAACATTTGTGGCCACATTCATACCCAATGCACCCCTACATTGATTTCAAGTTTGTCACACTTTATGACAGGGTCTTGGCCATGGTGTGTTGGAACTTAACCAACCTCTCCACCACATGGCCTATTCGTTTTCATTCATTCTTACAGCAGGACCATGCTTCCTGCTATAGGTCGATCACGATCCAAAATTAGTACACATGAAACTTAAAAGTTTCGCATGAATGCACCCAAGCATTATGCCTTCATTAATAACCAGGGTGCCAACACTCATGGCCACCCAAATTTGGTTTTCCCTAACACCTATACAATGTGAGTAGAAATGTTGGAAGGTCCTCCTTCCTCAATGGGAAATCCATTGTCTGTCCTTTATACAAATACGCATTTCCTTGAAGCAATTCCATGCAACGTGCTATCTATGAGCACTTTTGTTTCCAATCGTTCTTTGATTGGTCCATGTGTTCATGAAATATCAGTTCATGAATTCTTCCGAGGGTTACAATCGGTCTTTACTACCAGAGGTTTACGCCTCCATCATTCAGGTTCTTCTTCCTAAATCATACCCTACTTGGGTATCCATGGCATACCACTGCCCTTTCAATTTTCATGCATAACATGAGACAATAAAATATTTTGGAAGGAGTTCTTACCAAATCCCTTCATACATTGTGCCACATAGGCACGAATATCTTTATACCGGTTCTTGGCTGCTAGTACTCTCTTTCTGATCTCTACCTCATCAACAGTGCTTTAGCGGGATTTTCACAGTCCTGTCAACAATCTTTCAACCGCAGCCTCCCCATGGTCACCCTCTGCTTGAGGTTGTTCATTATTGGCAATTGTCTTTCTCAACAGTTTCAATCTTATTTCTTTCTACACATGACATACACCATAGGCACATTAGTCGTCATGTAAATTAAAATGAAAGTACCATAGCATTTCAATTAATAAAATATTTTCAGACATGTCCCAGCATATCTGTATGTACTTCATCACACTATCCTTGATGTTTTCATGAGTGCAACACAACAGTTCTCAATCGTTTTCACAGTATTACAACCATCATCACTATGGTGTCAAAACATTTCCGTTCATCAACGTACTAGCTTTCTCATCCCATAGAAAACATAATGCACAGCAAGGAAATAATTGAGGGCTCTCCCCTTCTTCAAATTATTTCTACATCGTCTGGGACTTTTCAGCCCAGTCAAGTTATCTCTAAGGCCTCACTGTCTCTTCTCTACTTTTGCAATTATACTCCCTGTCGGGATCTTCCTACTCTTTTCCTTGAGCCGCCTTGGTTAGGCCTCACCTTAACCATTTTTGGGATACCGCAGCATGCTTTAATAGAAATTCTTTGCTCATAATGAATCATGAACATGTGCATCCTACACACTTCCATTCAGTTATCAGAATGGTCAATATTCAGTTGTTAGTTTTCTATTAATTACATGATTCTTTCAAAATGTAATCCATGATTCTTATATATAGACAGGCCTTGCAGCCCATTGTCTAACCTTCAACAATTATTAGGGTTGTGACTCTGTTCTTCTGACAAAGTCCTTACATAGTTCCTCCACTAGGAACTCCTTTGGTATGCAACTTCCTTGTTGCATATCCATCACTATTTGTGATGGCCGCAAGCTTGAATTAGCTTCAGCTTGTTAATAAGCATTCTTAAGGGACATAGACATACCTTTCTGGTATGTATTCTAGATTATGCATCCGCACATGTTCTAGGTTTTTGCTAACTTACATCCACGATGTACTTAGCTATACTCATAATCGTAAGCCTATGTGCAGTTGCCATAGGTATATTTTAGAGCCCACATGCATCTTTATTGTTAAGATCAGTCAATTCAGATTCATTCACAATCCTTCTCATGTGATACTCAAAGGCGTAATCATTTCTCTCTTATTAAGACAAGAGAGAATCTTTGTTCATTTACCCTTTCATCTAATTATATTGGTACTTCCTGAGGAAATGGAATACATTCCCCTTGGGCTATTATTTGGAACCGAACTTTCATGACTCCCCAGAATGGAGTCAGTTATGCCTCCATAGTATTCATTTAATCTGGACAAGAGCAATACTTGCTTCACGTTTCACTCATCAGGGCAATCATATTGGGCCTCTAGTATACGTATACTCTTACATCATACATGTGCATTACTTGCACGTTTAATATCATTCATACCTTACCGGTATTAATATCAGGCTTCCTATTATGAAGCTTCACAATGCATTAAACTCATGCACTCAAGTACAATTGAACACAGCTAAGTATTCATCATACTAGTTCACGCCTTCTCCTCATGTGACCACCAGCGGTGACCACGATCCGAACTAAAAGGCGCTTCGCATTTCGCAAGGAACTCTGGTTCCTCGATCCCCGAAATCTGAAAACCCAAAAGACCGAGGCTAAGGTTCTCTCGGCTCTTTTATTCACATGACCCTTCGCTCGGAACCTGGGGTCAACTCCTAGACACGCATCAGGATCCCGTGTTTCAGCGAATCCGCGGACAATGCTCCACCGTTTCCCAAACCTCTGATCCACGAGGGTCCGGCAACCTGGATCCCACGGTCCAGATCTCTCTTTCAATCAATGGTCCTAATCAAATCTCGGCTTTCCACCTTTCGAGATTCTGGCGGAGTCTTCACCTCCTAACTCCCGATTTCGAATCCCCAAAAATGTGTATGCGTCAGATCAACAATCCACCGCCTGTCTCGATCCAACAGCTCAAGTTGGATGTCGGGATTTCATGACATGCGAGTTCTCAAAACTCTGTTCGTTGACTTCTAAACCTCCGACTCCCAAAGATCCAATTACACTGGATCTATGGTTCAAGTCATCCGCTAACCAACAACCCTGATTGAATCGATGATTTACCTTGCGCGACTTTGGGAAAGTCTTCGCTTCTATTTTCCCAATAGTCGAAACCTCAAAGCTCTAGATCAATGACTCTCATTGATTCCAATCTAACGGATATTATTCCTCCTAAGTTTGTGAGTGATGAGAGGTTATCATCCTTATCTTCTCCGTTGATCTACTAGATCTAACGATTCACTGAATTTCGGTATTCCTCCCTCCGAGAATTCCACCCTCCGTTCAGATTTTCAATGACTTCTAGCCACGAACTTGGCATCAACTCTTCTGGAATCATCCTTTGTGTTCAACCTCCAGAGCTTTCAAACTTTCACACAAGCTTGTTTCTATATGCACTCCTTGTGCTCTATATGCACACTCGGCATACGAAATTTCCCCACTATCTCTTCTAAGCTTTTAAGTTACTTACAGGTCTAATCTCATAGTCATAACTCATACGGATGTTACGCTCTCTTTATGGGAACAACCAACAAGGGTCACTCTTGGGAATTAGCAACAGTCCCAAAGGACTCCTCTTAATCTTGTTTAAACAGATTATCCTTGTTATCGATTCTAACCATTATAGGTCAGATAATCTGACCCTACATATTTTCATCAGTCCTCTCAATCGTGAGGATTTATATGCTCAGGGTTTAGTCTTTTAATAATATAGTAATTATAACTTTCTAAGGATCCTACCAGTCCTTACCAGATTTCTTAAATCATGAAGGAGTTCTTCATGAGGATCTTAATTCTTACCTAACCAGCCATCTCAATTGCAAGAGACTCTCCCTGCTTTAGTAGGTACCCATCGTCACACTATAACAGAACGATTCAGTTCATGTCCCTTTTCTGGCTCGTGCAGCGTCATAGCACAATTTATTCCACCTATGTTATTCATATTCAGGTCTTATCAGTAATATTGATCAGTGCATCCCTACTCCTATAAGAGTAGTTATCACTTTTGACAAAAGAACAATATAATTCCTTTGTTGGAATTTCGCGGAAATTCTCAAATTACAGTTTCATTCTGCAGTCCTTCTCCTTAAAGAGAAAATGCAAATAACAATATCTCCTTACGTGACTCGTACATGAGCCCAAGCAAGCCAAGTGTTGTAACCATGCTCTGATACCAATTTGTCACATACCCACTACGGAAAAAATAAAATTTTCGCTCTTCCTCGAGGGATAGAATCCCCGAATTCCTACGGGGGCCTAGCGCAGGCTAGCTCTTCCCTTATCCACCTCCATGTGATTGTTGGTTATGACCACGGGCCAAGCCAAGAGGCGTCTTTCGCATTTCGCGATTCAGCAATGCAAGAGAGTCAAGTCTTTCGACTCTTCAAACCCCGAAACCCAAAATCTTACCTTTGATGAGATTGACGACTGTGAATCTCCCCCTGATCCGACGGACCTGGCCGTATCGGGATTTCGGTAACCGAGAGTTTGAAATGCAGCGACCCAAACAACTGGTCACTCCATTCCCCGAATCCCGATATGGGAATTCGTGTATGAGATCAACGACCCTCGTTGATCTGGATCTGGCGGTCACTATCCCTCCTGAGCTTAAGGGTGTTGAAAGACACTCAGTCTTAATCGTGCATCAGGGTTTCGTATACCGAGATTTCACGACTTGCGAAGACGAGGGGTCTTGCCCTATGGTTTCCCGGATGTTGAAACGCCGAAACTTATTCACACTAAACCAACTCAACCACAAAGCGCGTCGGGGTTTCGTATACCGAGATTTCGCGACTTACAAAGACGAGGGGTCTTGCCCTCTGGTTTCACGGATGCCGAAACACTGAACGGCAGCCACGTGTCCCTCTGATGGACGACTGCGACCTTTAGCCACGATCAACAGTTGTGATCTTTTCAGAATGATCAATGGTTGCGATCAAATCCTGGCTTTCTCCTTTTCGAGAATTTGGGAGTCTTTACTCCCGTTTCCCCGGTGCCAAATCCCCGATGGATGTGGATCTTTGATACGCGTCCTCTGGGATGGACGATCCTGATGCTTTCAGGATTTTGATGAGTCCTCTCTCCCCTGCATGCACCAGGTTAAACCTCGTGTGTTTTTTCTGGATCTGACGGCTATCGATTCCATGCACTCGATCTGACTGTTCAAATCTATTCTCCTGCACACTCTTCTCCGGCTCTTTGGACGTAGGCTCCAATGGTCCAGATTTTCCCCTACGAATCGGCGATTCACCTTTCAGGACTTTGGGGAAATCCTCACCTCTATTTCCCCGAATTGAACCAACGGTTCAGATCTGATTTTGATCACGATCTCTATCACTCCTGAGCTTTCATACGCTCTGAAACCTCCAAAGGGTTTCTCGACCTCTACACTCCATGCAGGATTCTTGCACACAACGGTGCAATCCTTCCTGAGCTTGTCTAGGAATTAGAGAGTCCTGGGTTCGGTTTGTCTCGCAGAGAGCCTGTGCTGATCTGCACTACCTCTCCTGAGCTTAACAAACTTCGTCCTCCAAGGACTCTTACACAATTAGGAGGGTTGGCACGCGTACATGAAACTGTGTCCAAGGTCGACGAACACACAGTTCGTGAGTCTTGCTTATGCCTCCACAGGACACAAGCATTTACGAGTATAAAATCATCTCCTAACCATATAATTTCTCACTGGCCTAGTTATATAATCAAGCAGAAATAAGGGGGATACAGTATATCCATTAGGAAATATGCACAATTCCTGAAACATACACAGTATAACCAATTCATACACAGTTACGGCTAAATTACACAGGGTAGGAAGTCGCTTATCTATTACAGGTTGCCACCAACCAACTGACTGCGGGTGTTCGTCCTTCCACCCGACCATAGGCACAGAGGCATTCATTCTTAGCACTCTGACCACCCCCGTGCCAAGCCATGATATCACCAGGGAATCCTCACACTTCTCGAGGGTTTTTTCTCCGTTTTCGCTTCTGTTTTAGGTCTTGTTCTCTGTAACTCAGAGCTTTCTCTCTCGGTTATGGCCTCGACGAGGTTTCTCAGATGCTCCTCGACATCAAACTCACGACCTTCAGTTCGTGACTCGCTGGAGAGCTTCGCTCATCTCCCTTGCGAGCTCACACTCCCTCTTGTCTGGTGTCTCCTCTCTCGTGTGTATCCCTCTTATCTTGGAAGGTTTGTCGACCTATCATGTTCCTTCTGTCAGAAGGAAGCTCAGGTCTGCAGGTCCCTGCGGTACTTCAAGCTGACATCCCATGTTTCCATTCATGGGGGTGGTTGATTGTTCAACCACCAGTCCTTTCTTCATTAACTGATTTCTTTCCTTGGGATTCGAAAGAGGTTTGTCATCCTTATCAAGGAAGATTTGGGGTTATTTGATATATGAACCCTCTTGTATAGTTTTCACATTCTTCCTCTAGTGATATCATGCCCAGTACTTTCAAGGCTTCACCCCCACAGTCAGTTATTTGGCAACTCAGTCAATAATACATTTACATTGTCCTCATGCCTTAGCATGGTAATTCCTATTTTATGATTAATTACAAATTGGGGAAAACAGGGTGTTACATACCCCTGTTGTAGTTTAACCTCTTGCCCAAGTGGGATAAGTTGTTATCGTACCTATCATTGATCACTTTTTGAAATGACGAAATATGCATTTATGCCTCGGTGTAAAATTTAAAATATCCAAAACATTATAGTTCGAAGGATTCAGAAACATTCATTTAGATATGAAGGAAGCATCAAATTGCCCAAACTTTATTACAAAAGCTAGCTTTCACCTCAAGAGTGATTTTGAAGTGTAATTACCCAAAAAATGTTATTATGCATATGCAACTCGATACTATCATTAGATTCATCAAAGAAAGTAATTTTTTTCAAGTAAAATACCAAGAGAAAAACCCCTAGACACTTCCCCTCATTCCAATGATGGTATCGATTGTAAACCCTAAATTCTTTAGGGCACAAAGCCAAGGCATCAACAAGGCTCAAAGACGTTACAACGATTATACTCATTAAGAACTCAACATATCACTTGCAGGAATCAAACCTGGGTGAGGAAGAATAACCCTCCTCTCAACCACTCAAATTAAACCCAATTGACCAATCAGACAAGAATCACTATATGTACATCCACTCACTTTTAACGCCCAGCCAAATTATTATCTCTAGTGGGTTAACAACATTACACTAACCAGTGTATAACCAATATATAAATGTGAGTTAACAACATTACACTAACCAGTATATAAATCTGAATGTATAGTTGGATTAACTTTAGGAAAATCTCAATCTATTGGATTTTAACTTTGGAAATATCTAAATATACAGTTAGGTTAATTTTAGGAAATTTAAGTCCCAATTTGTCCAGATGAATAATTTCCTGGATGCCATTGTTAAGTCAGTGATAAGCGCCACATTACAGTGAATAATCTTCGAGGTGTAGTTAAAAAAAACGTATTATTATGCATATGCGTTTCGTTAGGGTCATCGTGCATGGAAATTATAGGTGTACATCCAGAAACTTTTGGTGCCCGGCCAAACTATTGTTTCTGTTGGGTTAAAAATATTACACTAACCAGTATATGAATCTGAATGTATAGTCGAGTTATGCAAGTCCCAATTTGTCCAAACGAGTATTTTCCGGATGCCATTATTGAGTCGGTGATAAGCCATTACAGTGAATAATCGGAAAAAGGAAGTGCACATGAAACCGTGGAAGACAACAGTTTCTATTTTCCAGATTGCACATTAACATTTACAGATGCGAGCATTACCCATCATAGTACCCTGTAGCTTTTCAAACCCATATACAATAAATTTCACTGGCTGCTAATAAATCATATTCCTTCATAACATTTCTGGCTATAAGCATTAATCACGCTCTGCCTTTTCAAGGCCTTATATTTCAAGTCTTATATTTATATATTTATCCTTTTCAAGCCCTTATATTTCAAGTCTTATATTTATATATTTATAGGAGTGTTGTTTAGCTGTTCTATGAAATGGTTTTTTTTATTGGAATTTAATCACGCTCTGTCTTTTCAAGCCCTTATATTTCAAGTCTTATATTTATAGGAGTGTTGTTTAGTTGTTCTATGAAATGGTTTTTTTTATTGGAATTCGGCAATATAAATTTACATAAATCACTATTTTTTGTTGTTCAAAATCCATTTCTGGTAACAGAAATGATTGAAAAACCCTCTAAGCACTTGAATTATATAGAAATAATCACTCAAATCTACAAATTTTACCGAATATCAAAAAAATCATCATTTCGTAGAACATTTAGCTTACTGTTAAAATAGGTTCCATTAAAGATGTCATTAAAGATATTAAAGATGTTAATAGAGGTTAATAAATCATGTTCGCTAAAAATAGGTTCCCATGTTAATAAATCATGTTCGCTAAAAATAGGTAGGTTCCCATGTTAATAAATCATGTTCGCTAAAAATAGGTTCCCATTAGAGAGTGCTGAGAGAAATCAGAGGAATAATGAAAAATGAGGGCAATTATGTTCAATTGCCCTGAGGGGTGGCGACGTCTCGAGGGAAATTCTGCAGTGGAAGGATTATGGAGGAATAGTGAGCTCTGGTTAGAGAGAATCGACCTGTAGCGTCTGACGTCTCGAGGGAAATTCTGCAATGGAAGGATTATGGAGGAATGGTGAGCTCTGGTTAGAGAGAATCGGCCCATGGAGGCTTCCACGAGGTGACTGGAGTCTGGGTATTCAAAGCATAACCAGAATCATGGAGACACAGAATATCAGAGAAGCCAGGCAGCTGCTGCCAGTGGTTATCTGGGTAAGAAGAAAAACTGGAAAACGTCCTGCGTGGAAAACGTGCAAAGGTCGTAGTGGAAGCATCTGATTAAAGTCTTTCCGTGTTTTGAGGGACCCTGTCGTTTCTAGGATGGCTAGGCATTTGGAAGGAGGGGCAGGGCAAGAGCTCAGAGGGGCAAAGGAAAGTGCCTGCCTCTTCATCCCAAGGGCCAATCCCGAGGGCCAGTCGCAAACACTAGGGCAGCCCGTGAGGCTTGGGAGGCAGGCCATCGTTTCTACAAGCTGTGCACGGAAGCGGAGAAGGAAGCTGAAGAGGTTGAGGCGGCGATTAGAGCCCAGCGACGGGCAACATCTGATAAAGAAGTCTTGGAGGAGGTGCAAGATTGGGCACTTGATCCTTTCAATTCCATGACAAGGGACACCAAATACTTCAAGATAGCGGAAACATACTGGATTGTGAAATACTTCAAGATAGCGGAAAAATACTGGATTGTGAAGGCCATGGTCGGAGAGGCACTGGAAAGAACCATGCGAGAACGGGGAACATTGTGCATGCAATTAAGGTTTTGAAAGTAAATTTGAATTACTCTGTAAGTCTCAATATGGCATTCATTTCAAAGTTTCCCCTGCAAGCAACCAAACTGAGCAAAGATGGATATAGAAGGAACGTCAAGCTCCTCGGAGACCGGAAATAATCCAATTGATGTGGATGCCCCTGAGCAGCCTTCAGCAAATTCTTTGGATGAAGAGCCGGATGAGAAAGTCCAGGCTAAAGTGGAGGGATGATGGGCTTGAAAAACCTTCTGATATGTTTTGTTTTTCTTCCAGCCATAGATATATATTTGTTAGACATCATAAAGACAATTACAGGCAGATGATTAATACTGTTTTGATAAATAGTATATGTTTTGTTTTTCTTCCAGCCATAGATATATTGTTAGACATCATAAAGACAATTACAGGCAGATGATTAATACTGTTTTGATAAATAGTATAGCTGGTAATTTTGAACATAAGACCTCTGGTTTGAATTCTGGGCTGAAAACCTCCGGTCGAGGAAATTTGGTTTTCTTTTTGGCAGATTCCCCCGGATATGCTGTAACACTGCTGTAACACTTTTCTGTATATCATAGATAATACCTAGCAGTTTTTTAATTTAAAAATATAAACCAAAAAAAAAAAAAAACATATTCCTTCCTAATCCAACTGATTAATAGTGTTTTGATAAATAGTATAGCTGGTAATTTTGAACATAAGACTTCTGGTTTGAATTCTGGGCTGAAAACCTCCGGTCGAGGAAATCTGGTTTTCTTTTTGGCAGATTCCCCCGGATATGCTGTAACACTGCTGTAACACTTTTCTGTATATCATAGAAAATACCTAGCAGTTTTTTAATTTAAAAATATAAACCTAAAAATTATAATTAAAATAAAAATAAATGATAACATATTCCTTCCTAATCCAACTGCAATGTGACTGTAGCAGAGTTTATTCTATTTATTCTCTACAATATAAGATTTGAATTTCTGCAACAAATGCAGAAAATCAATGTCCTTCCTAATTGCCCAGGCTTTCCATCTGGGGTTATATGGAGTTTCAATCCTCGTATACTCATCTAGCAAGAACAAATTTTAGCATTAACCATGTCAGCTTTTCAAACGCTATATCAAATAGCAATCTCTAGCTGTTAATAAATCACATTCCTTCCTAATCCGACCACAGCGTAACTGAAGCAGGTTGATTATATTCCCAGTGTCCTTTACTAAATCTTGGGTTGCATAGTGTGATTTTTAACTCTTTGAATATTCGTCTTAGTACAAATTTCAGCATTAGTGTGATTTTTTTTAGCCATGGCATTGGTACCCTGTGGCTTTTCCTTACTCATTCAACTGGAGTATGACGTTAGCAGATTTGATTCCATTCTCTACAAAATAATGTTTAGATTTTGTTACAGATGCAGAAAACCAATGTCCTTTCTAATAACCCAGATTTCAATCTTGGGTTACATGTTTGCAATTTTTAATTCTCTTGAATACTCATCTAGCAAGTACAAATTTAAATTTTATATTCTATGATCTTCTTGTACATGGGGCCAAGCATATGTTGCAATGAAATTTAAGCTTTTAAGATATTTTGACAATCTGATACATATTTTTCCAGATTTCACATTAATAGTAAACCTTTAGACTATCTTGAATCAGAAGAATCTGGAATTTTGGCGTAGTAATTTTTAAAGAAAAACTTGTAGGTAATACCGTGTGTTTATGTATTTTTCTTAAACTTCTAGCATAATTGCAGTAGTGTGTTGGGGACCAGAAGTTTACATCTCTTAATGTAAATAGGCAAGAAGTGTTTTAATGGACAGAACATCCTGGATGTATCCAAGAATCACTTCTAGTTCAATCTGGGAGGGTCAAAGAGAGTTGAATCTTGGACCATGAAAATTGAACAAGGAATATCAAAAATTTATAAACCCGACAGTCAAACATACAATAGCCACCTGCCAACATAAGCAGTTGATCAACAGACATTCCAATACCCTACTCTTAACATTAAGCTGGCAGGCTGCACTGAGCAAACTTGGTATCTCTTAACATTAAGCTGGCAGGCTGCACTGAGCAAACTTGGTATGCACATAATGCCAAATTTAGAAGTTTCAACTAGTGTATGAGGCTTATCAGGAGTCACCAACCCCGGATGTGCTTTCTCTTCTGTTATCTCCATCCTGGAGCTCTAGCCCTTCAGGATAAGTTTCCATGGACACAAAAGGAGCAGCTATGGCATTGGATCAGCTAATGCATAATAACCAATCTCCAATGGGCCAACCTTCCATAAAAGCACCAAAAAACAACTTTAGTCTAGTTGATGACAAGTTTTTAGCAGTTAGCTCTGGACCAGCTACATGTCTAGACTCTAACCTTAACTAGGCTTTCTTCAGCTGGAGTTCACCCTGTGGATTAGCAAGTACGTGGCATACTTGTTTCCAGTGATGTGGTTCAGAACTTTGAAGACCATGTGCATGGTCTATTGCAGGATTCAAATTTTAGAGTGAGTGAAACTTTACACGATTACCACTGCACCATTGATTTAAAGTGTCATCTGCACAGCCAGCAACCATCGCTTCCTGAGTGTCAAGGAAAAGTAGCAGAAAAGTGTCCAATTGACAAAATTTCAGTCAATAGGCGCTTGTGAATTAGCAACTTATTTTAACTCAAAATAGATGTAGTCATCAGCAATGAGCATTATTATTGGCATATTTAAGTTGAATGTTAAAATCTGTTGGAATCGGTGATATTATTTACACGTGGCAAGGGTTTGATTATTCTATCTGAATGAGCTTATTCTGCTTTTCAGATTTGGCAGAGCCAGTTTGGATGTCATAGTACAAGGATCACTATGTGGGTGTTAAATAAAACAGAATCGGATATTATTCACCAGGACTATAGATCTTTGTATGATTGTGTTGCCAATGGGTGCATTCTACAGCCCAAGTTGGAGATCTTCATTACTTTGTGTGTGCACCAGGACTATAGATCTTTGTATGATTTTGTTGCCAATGGGTGCATTCTACAGCCCAAGTTGGAGATCTTCATTACTTTGTCTGTGTGTGTGTGTTTGTAGATAAAAGAATAGGCCAATTAGAAAAAATAAATAAGGTAATTGAATGATACAACGTGTTTGTATACATTTGTAAGGCTATCTGAAGAAAAAAAATGTTTTCCACTCTCAAGCTTATTTACTCAGATGTACATGCCAAAAATACAGCACTCGAGAATTTCTTGTGGATCAAGTCGTTAGCATGAAGGTTTCAATCCCACCTTCCTGTTGCACTAGTTTGGCCTAATGAAAACTGAAAGGGACATGTTAGCACTCAGCAGTACAATTGTGGAGTTACATGACATTACACAAATCTGATATTGGTGTACGTCTTTACCAGTGTAGGCTGGTCCAAAGTACAACTGGTTTCCCATCTCTTCATATAATACACAAGATGCACTAAGAGAACAAATAGGTTATAAAGATAAATTTAAGAAAACCATAAGTCATCATCTGTTATTGTTTACGATATTAAACCTTGATAAGCATCAATCTCATGCTGTAAGTATTGGAATAACAACAACAATTTATTATTGTTCTGTGAAATATGGATATTCCACAAAATACCAGTTCACCTCCAAACTGCTCTCATGCTCTAAACATGCCATACTAGGAGATGATCCCGAAGACTTTTAATTTGCTACTCCCAATTATAGGGCTATCTCAACTATTGGCAATGTCCGTGTCATTGAACCTTTTGAACAAATACATTATCTCAACATTGAGAGTATTAATCATTCTTTGGGAATTCCATTGGAAACTACAAGAAAAGCTAAATGTAACTCCACAAGAATTGAACTTTTCAAATTAAAGTATTAATATATGTTCTTTGATCTCATTTGGCAGATTTAAAAATCTGCACTACAACCAGATGCAATTGATTGAAAATAAAGGAAATAACCCATGGTACACTATAGTGAAAGAACAAGAAACCAATCATGGTACACTACAAAAATTCAGTTTGTCTTGAATATAAAGACATAGACAGGTTGGAAAAACCAAGGAGGCTTTAAGAGATAATGTTGGATTATATATTATTTATTTATGGCATCAATGCCCAATCACGATACCTCTAATAGAAAAATCCTAATATTTTTCCACCAGCATTCTTTCTCCTCGCTTCATCGTGATCCATGATACCAGCAGATGTTGTGAGAACAATGAAACCAAACTGCAAGGAGAAAGAAGCAAATGCCTATTGAGCATGCAAAATAAATCTTGATGAAAACAAAAATAAGAGATAAGAATGCCAAGTTACGTATATAATGATATAGTGAGTTTAAAGGTATCTACTTCAATTCTGCCACATAAAACAATACCTGTCTAGATGGAAGCAAGCGAGCAGTCCACGACTCTATTTCTTTTACCCCGATATTAAAACGAGGACTGATTACTCCACACTTGTTGAGCCTTCCATTTAGCTCTACAACAATTTTACCTGCTCTATGATCATCAACTAGCTCAAACTCTCCAATATAGCCTGGCAGAAAACAGACACAAGTGTCATATACCAATGCAAGCACTTCTTCTCAACAAACTGCTTTCGCAAAAAAACAGCACACATAATTCTGTACTAATCAAAGTCAGTTTGAAACAAAATGATAGTCGAAAATAGACTTACCATGCTTTTGCATGACTTGGAGAAACTTGATGATAACTTTTGATGACGGTCTAATCATCACTTGCCGCTTTCCACGCTTTTCTGCATTATACATGCTCCTCAGAGCATCGTTCAAAACACTAATCCTAACCATTGTGACTTACTTGATCCTGCAAAAAAGGGATTCCCAAAAATGAAATAACTCCAATAATACAACTTTTGCTCCAATAATACATGAAATATCACCTATATATCTAAAAAAAATCCTACATAATCCAATCCTTTAAAAAGCATATGAAGCATAAAATAATATGATTTGTCCATCTTAAATAAAATAAGCCAAAGAAAACTACAATATTATGCCCCCCAAAGAAACCACATCAACAATCACCACTAGTTTCAGATGGTCAGACCCATATTTTATGAGGGCTGCATGCCCAATTTTCTAAATAACACCTGAAGGGCATCATAACCAATGCACAGACAAGCTAATCTTCATAATCAATATGTAACGATCTAATCAGGGTAATACCATCTGCATGAATGTAATGAGACCAATCTGCACTCATCTCAACTAAAAAACATAGAAAACTCTAATCAGTGAAAGAACATGTATATGAATTTGATGCGATCAATTTACACTAATACTTGTAATCATAGTGTGAAAATTTATCTGTATGGATTTGGTAAGAAAAGTATACACTAATCTCAGTGAACAATTTACAAAAATTTAATCCGTAAAAATCAGCAGCATACATTTGATGAAACCAATTTACACCAATCTCTGTAAACATGTAAAATTAAAATAACAGTGGCAGCCCATCTGCATTTATTGATGAGACCAACTTACACTCGTCTCTGTAAACAAAATCTCAAAAGTTTAATCAGTGGAAGACCATCGAAGTGAATCTGATGAGGCCAATTTAGACTAATATCTGTCAACATATGTAAAAATTTAAACTATGAAAGCCAACCTATATAGTTATTTTATCAGAAGCTCCCATCATTATGGCTGCAATTTTTGACACTATTGGCATTATGGCCACAATACTCTTAAAAATTATTTGTGCATTCATTGCTCAAAGTCAAAAAACAAAGAACAAAATACCTAAACCTGACAAGAAATTAAATAATGGTCCATTCATGCCCATATTGCATAAACAAAAATAAAAACAAAACAAATGAATATAAAACCCTAACCCTGACATCAAAATGAACAAATTAAAACCCTGACAATTACAAAAAATTAAACATATAGGTTGTGATACTGATATAAAATTTACCAAAAGGAGCTTTATACTACCAAAACATACAAAACTGATAGAGTCGGTTCTTAAAACACAGAGAACCTTTTTCCACTCCACCAAGAGTTTTCAGTGCTCCCTGCATCACGAGCTAGGGCTCACCCCTGCCATGGACAATCTGCCCTTGGCTTTCTTCTGCCCTATCTGAGCTTCCCTGGCCAAGAAAAAGGGGGCAGAAACAGGGACTCACCACTCCTCAGCTTTTGCTGCTGATAAGAGCATCCAACCATTGGTTCCTAAGGGTGCTTCTCTGCCTTTGTCCCTTTCATCTTTGGATTCTCCCTTCGCACAGTTGCTAATTTTACAAAGAACCCTTGATCCTTAAAAGATATGGTCAGCCAGTAAAGAGTCCCCATCTTCACAGGACATAAATCTCCACAATAGAGGGTAGTTTCATTGTAGAGATAGCATAATGCAGCCCTGTTTTACAAATTTCTTCTCTATGATTGAAAGTGTACATCATCAAAGCCCACAAAAAACATACTCTGATATGTAGATTTAACAGGTGATGGGCATCACCCTCAGCCCTTACACACTGGATTGACAACATCTTGACATCATCTTACAAGGTAAGCTTCTGCTCAGGAGATATTTGTATTCCTTATCTCAAGAAACTAGAACATTGTAGGAAGGGCATGGGGGAGGAAACTTGGTTTTGGGGCAGAGCTGGCCTTTTATTCAAACCCCGGTTCTCTAAATTCAATCCTGCTTCAATGTCAACCCCAACATAGGTGAGACTGATAAATTCCCCCTCTATTTGTGAGAGATATGTAGTGGGAAGAATCTTACAAAAATAAAATAAAATCTCTCGAAAAGTTCATTAAGATAGATCTCTGTCAAGATGATAAAGGTAATTAGGGTTTTCAGATTTCTGTGGTGATAAAGGTAATTTTTACCTTTAAAGGATGAATTATGAGAATACCACCATCAAGTGTAGACTTACTCTGATATGTAGATTTAACAGGTTATGGGCATCACCCTCAGCCCTTGCACACTGGATTGACAACATCTGGACATCATCTTGCAAGGTAAGCTTCTGCTCTAGAGAAATTTGTAATCCTTATCTCAAGAAGCTAGAACATTGTAGGAAGGGCATGGGGGAGGAAAAGTGGTTTTGGGGCAGAGCTGGCCTTTTATTCAAACCCCGGTTCTCTAAATTCAACCCTGCTTCAATGTCTATCACTTCAACCCCAACATAGGTGAGACTGATAAATCCCCCCTCTATTTGTGAGAGATGTCTAGTGTAATGAGATCTTACAAAAATAAAAAAAAATCTCTGGAAAAGTTCATTAAGATAGATCTCAGTCAAGATGATAACGGTAATTAGGGTTTTTAGATTTCTGTAGTGATAAAGGTAATTTTTACCTTTGAAGGATGGATTCTGAGAATAATCTCATCAGGTGTAGACTTGGTCTAGAAGTAGGCTATCTAAAGGAAACTTGCCCAGAAAAGATAACTTAACAATGTTGAAGACCGTTGCCCATCCTCCACAAAGGAAAGCTGGGATGGATTCCTACAACTTAGTGGAAGTAAAAAGAAAAATAAGTATGGATGGGCAGTGACATAGCCAGAAACTCCAGACAGTTGCCCCAGATCACCAAATTAAAAAATGGAACCCTTGCTCCGGTATCGCAAAATAAAAAAAGGGGACCCCTGAAGATGCTCAATCACAAAATTCTGCAGCTGGGAAATCGCAAAATAACAAGAATGAACCCCCTGAAGATGCTCAATTGCAAAATCCTGTGGCTGGGGAAGAAGATTTTAGCAAAGTTTAGCTAAGTTGGCAAAGCAAGAAATTCATTGCATTAAGATAACAGCTTCGAGCTCTAAAAAAGCAGAGTTATGGAAGCAATGTAGTAAGGAACAAGGTTAGATCTAAAATATTTACTCAGCTTTTGTATGAGCCTTGAATCTTCACCGCCAACAGGTATAGCCGGGACAGCGCGTACCAAAGCAAATTTAATAAGATTTTGTTTTTGTTAAAGAAATGCTATAAGATTTACCAGGAGACAGGGGAACCTAATAGTAGATACACAATATGCCACACCGGGTTATTCTTAGACTGGATGTTTAATCGATGCTTCTTGCTTAGCACATCTTCCATGGATCAGAAAGCATGATCAAGAAGCAATAACAGACATTCATGGAAAGCAACATCAAACCCTGATTACAAATTTACCCAAAACCCTGCCTGACGTAACGAGCAGAACAAAGGCCTGAAATTTATCAATGAGGATGCGAAATACAATGTTTTAGACTGTAACAAGCATATCAATTAAACAAGATATAGAATAGCGTAGAGCGCAGAAAATCAAGATTCAAACCTGGCGTCTTCAAGATTCGAAATCTGCGCAAGTATGCCTTCAGACCACAAGCTGCGGTAAAAACGATTGAGCCACTCCGAGGGGTAATATGGCAGACACGGACGAAAGAGCCGATGGATTTAAGGTTTTAGAATTAGGGTTTGAAGTAAGGAAAGAAATATATAGTCCTCGATTAGGGTTTGGAGCAACGATTAGGGTTTATAGTGAAAAACTTTAGAGAACCGTGATTACATCTGATAAGTAAATTTATGTTTCCAGGAACGCAGGGTGGCCATGCACACGTCTTGATATGGTTTCACGTATACTAGTTGATATGCGGCTGACCCTAGGTGTTTTAACAATGGCCCTCGTGGAGATGGGTGAGGATAAGATAGTTGGAGTGGAAAATTTTCATTGTGAATTTTACAAGGTAGTGTAGGATTAACAGCTTGTTAATATTATAATTAAAAAAAATAGTTGTTTTTTTGAGATAAATTGTGTAGACAATTTTGAAATGTTCAAAGTTTTGAGTGGACATTTCATCTATCATCGTGAATTTGAATTTGAGAAGGGATAAATATTAAAAAATAGTTGTTGACATGTAACAAAGAAATTAATCAATTCATTCTCAAACTTAATAGCTAAATAGAGGTAAATCATCTTCTTGAGTATTTCATGTAAAATTCTAACCAAGGTTTGGGAATGTGAGTTAGGGATATTTTGCCCAAAAACAAACAAACAAAAAAATACTTCATCTTAGACAATGTTATCATTGTTTACGAAGGCATGGCATGCATTAGATGCTTCGGCATTGACATTCTCCTCTTTAAAATAGACTTTCGGAGGTTTATTACTCTAGCCATGCTCAAGGACTTGGACTTAGATATTTTTTAATTACTGTTGTGGAAACACTTTTCTCTTAGACCTTGTCTAGTTTATCTATTAATAGAAGTAAATCAAAAGAATAATACAAGGAAAACATGTTTTAATAGAGGTTTTTAGTGTTACAAAATTATCAAAAAAACTCCACTAAAACCTTCAATATCGGTAGTAGTGGTTTTAATGTACTTTCACTATAACTAAATATTATGGGTGGCCAGAGGTTCTAGTAGAGGTTTTTTTCACGATGTGCTTAAATCAATAAAGTGCATTGATGCAGTACTTATGTTTATAACATATCAATGAGCAACGAACTGATACGCATTGGTGCATACGACATATTTTAACCATTCTAGTTCGTATTTTAGATATTGAAAGCACCGGGAAATTTGTATCAATAATATGCACCAATGTGCTACATTTATGATGCACGCCAATGTGTATTGGATATGTTATGTAGCCTCTATGTGTATTCTATATCATGAAAGCATCAGTGCATACTTCATATGTAAAAGCACCAGTGCATAACAACTTGAAAGCACAAATGCATATAACAACTTGCGCATTGTAAGTTCTTGTAACGATAATAATCACTGTGACGATATTGTTGATGGAAGCAGTGTGTTTGTTGTCATTAAGAGCATTGGTGCTTTTATTGTAGTTTTCTTGCATCGGCACATAATATATGTATAAACTATATCGATTAGTTCAAACTAGTACAATGTAGCGATATGTTGCAACATTGAATTTTTCCACATTATGGGTATGCAAATGGAGCTTCTTGTTTTTTTTACAAAATGTTGATTAATCATTAGAAAATCAAATATTTTGTATAATAATATTGATTTTTATATTTTAATTATTGAGTTTGGATATAATCATTGCATTAATGTGTTGTATCATTTAAACAAATATACCAACTAATCACACTTTCTTCATTGTAACAATGTGAACCATCCATATATTTAATCAACAATGTAGCATTTTACGATAGTGGACAATGCAATCGAATAAAATCTTAATTTTATTATGTACAGATAAGAGACCCCTAATTATACAATATCAGGCAACATAAAAGTCCACGATATTTAAAATGTTAATAAATAATTGTTATAGTTATTGGTGACATGTTGTCATCCAATTGGGACAATATGTCCACATTAAATTATCTAAAATGGATCTAAACCAATGAATGGTTGTGAGACTCAGTAACTACTGGCCAATTCTGCAATTTATGAAGGTTGGGAAAACTATGAAAGCAAATGTAAATGTAAAAGCAAACTACAACAATATCAGAGAAAAATAATTAAATGAAAAAAAAAAAGAGAGAAGAGGTTGAGGAATGGGAAGTGAAAGGTCATGCATGTTGGCCTTCCCATTACTCGAGCTCTCCCTGTATCCTTTAAAATTTTCATTCTCAGAGGATCTTTTGGCCAAGAAGAGGAGCATGGATAGAGAGCCATGAAAGCATTGTAACCAGAGATTGTCGAAATACATTGAGCACCCATTCAAAGTTGGTTTTCCGATTTGTGTTTCCAGGGTAAACATTATGTCTTTGTGTGATGAAATTATGTCATGGTTGTGTTAATTGAAGCGCTTGAGTTATTAGTGATTCATTTTGTATTAATTGTTGTGTGAGAGTTTTTTTTGTAGAAGCTACCATGTATTCAATTGCTATAGGAGCTTATACTAATGGTGTGAGTTTGAGTTACGAACCACAAGCTATAGCTCCCTTAATGCATTTCATTTATTTGTTCATTAACCAAACAAACATTGCCCATTTTGTTTTCCTCAAAGCGTTGTGAATGTCACAACCAACAAATATCTTAGGTTATTCATCTAAGAGCCATCAAAAATTGATGGTGAAGATTCCATGGATGTTGGCCAATGTTTCTATTTTTGTGAATGAATTCCTAACTTCATATGGTTGTTGGTGAATTTATTTCTCCTTCTAGACTAGATTTCTCCTTGCTTTAGTCAAATTCCTACCCGCCTAAGCGTTCTTAGACATTGTTTGGCGAATTTCTCCTTGCCTGGGTCGAATTCCTCCATGCCTAGGCATTCTTAGACATTGATGGGTAGACTTCTCCTTGCCTTGGTGGAATTCCTACTTGCCTTGGCATTATTGGACATTGTTGGCCATTTTTTCTCCCTCCCTGAGATTGTATGTTTTCCCTCTAGGCCAATTCACACTTGTTGGATCGAACGTCAATATTATCAGAACGATTTCATCTCTCTAAGTCATTTTGCGCCTTTAGCTAGGTGTTATCTCTCACCCACGAGTCGTACGGGCCATACAGTGTTGTAAGAGGCCATTTGGTTGTTGGGAATTAGATGTTGGGTCTCTTAATAAGTTTTATTTGGTCCAATCGATTCCACAGCTTGTCAATCATTTTGATTGATTATTTAATTAATAGATGAAGAATACTCAAGCAATTTTTCTCCAAACGGTGTGCATGAGCATTCACATATAACCAATCTCCAAATCTCGTATTATCCTGAGGCACTAATTCACCTTGTTTACGGCCTATGCTAAAATTGCACCCTTGAATTTTTTTCACTCTGTGGGAATATTTTCTTTTATTGTTGGGACATTGTTGGGAAAGATAAGTCTAGTGGCCTCAAGGATAATTACTATACTCATGGGAAGTGTGCAATTATCATGTTTGATGTTATTGCTCGCTTGACTTACAAGAATGTCCCAACTTAGCACAAGGATATTGCAGGGTATGTGAGAACATCCCTATTGTTCTTTGTGGAAACAAGGTTGATGTGAACAATAGGCAAGTGAAAGCCAAGCAAGTTATTTTTCACAGAAAAAATTAATCTTCAATACTATGTGAGTCAGAGTGTTGGAATGTTTTGGCACAACACAATCTCATTAAATAGTCTTCAAACAAAAGATGGAGGAACTAAGTCCCTTAGACATCAGTTTCAGTAATGCTATACATATCATAAACCATCAAAATATGAATAATCAATTGCATGTTCACATCTTCATGGTGCATATGTAAACAGTTGGATTGAATCCTTGATGGAGTTTTGCACATACAAAGTTGGAGTATGCGTCACTCAGTTGGGACCAAAGTGACAGAGCATGAAAAACATGAGGGAACATAAGTCTTGAAGCCAAGAAACATAGCCATTTGATCCATGCATTTCTTATGTCCAACAATAGAGACATACATTTTGATTATTGATGATCTAGACCGAGAAGTTTATTACCATTGTTAGTTGGTTGTGGTGTGTAGGCTACAATGAGAACAAAGGCCTTGTAGTCATTCAGAGGACGAAGGTATCTGCATAAGAGAATCAAACACTCAAGCCTATGAGCCAACAAACATACCATCCTCACATGTTTGCTAAAGAATAGTGAGCAAAGAGGTTTGCAGCTAGTTGTTGTATGCAAGTTACACCAAACAACAACTGCCCTTTGGTAGGGATATTATTGGCCTTACAGCCATCAAAAGAACAAAGATCATTGTACAGGGAAAAGGAATAGAGGCCTATTTGTCTTTCTAAAGACAGATCTCTATGTACAAGACTGAGAGAGAGAACATAAACAAACTTCCGCAGAGGATCTTTGTTGGTGAAGCAAGTGGGATATGGATCCCTTGTTTATGGATCATATTGGTATTAGAGCAGTTGAATCCTTGACCATAACACAATTGTTCATACTTTGAAGAGAGTGAAAACTCAACATGGAAAAGAAAACAGAGAGAGGTTGGAATACTTGAGGGCCATCAATTCTCAACTTCAAGAAGAGAACAAGCACTTGAAGGAACATGTCCAAATGTTCTACCAGAGGATGAGGGAGATGGAAAATAACCTTCAAAGCTCGACAAGGTTGTTGCCACTACTAAAGAAGCAATTTGTTGAATGCCAATACTCCCTCGTTATGGTCGTGGAAAATTAGGACAAGCACAGAGTTAAGCTTATACACTTGGGAGAGAAAGTCATTTAGTTAGATAACTAGTAAAGATACAGGTTCACTTAGATGATGGCTCAACTAAAACAAGAGTTGGCAATGAAGGAAGAGGTATTGGCAAAGCTACAAGTAATTACCCAAGAGCATCGGGAAGCAAGGCCACTTTCCATTACCATTATTGAGACCAACACCATGACTGAGACAACTCGGGTCAACTCACCTTCAATAAACCTTTCTTAAGAGCACTTGGGTGATTTTGAGAAGCATACTATAGGCATTGGTTCCAAATTGTTAAGACAGATGGGCTACGAAGGACAAGGGCTAGGCAAGAGAAGACAAGGCATGCTAAGTTCCATCATAGTTGCACCTAAGTTTAGGCATGAAGGCATGGGTTTCAATGGTAGAGGGGGGAATCCCATGACCATGAAGATGACTTTTACAAAGGAAAAAGGTGTGACATAGTTATCCTATCCATTAGAAGAAAGAGAAACAACACATGAAGGAAGAATCCCACTACTACCTCAGCCTTCTTATGGCAGATTGAAGAAGGGCAGTGATGAGAAGAACTCAGAGACTCGACCTACTCTAGCACTTAGAAGAAGTGGAAAGAGAATCAACTAGTGTAAGAAGGAGAAGAAGACCTAGAGATCTGCATCAAACAAGACATTCCTCATTTGTCACTTCTGCAGGAAAAAAGTCCATAGCAGATAATTGTTGGTACTCAAAGGTATGTTCACTCCATAGGAAGAATAGTCATCGGGTGGCATCTTGTTGGAAGAAGCAAGCCACATGCCATGAGTTAAATTGTTTTCAAAGGAGGAATGGCAAGAAGACTTCTACGATCAAATAGTGAGCTTAGAGGCATAAGGAGTGGAAGAGTGTGTCAAGAAATCCCTATAGCAACAACAAGAAATTTTGCCACCACTGCAAGTTGAGTGGCCATTGGGAAGCAAAGTGTCGGTGACTTCATCTAGAACTTCACCACTGAAACCACACAATGAAAAGAAGAGTGTGGAGAGTGAAGAGTAAAGAGGATGAAGAGATTATTGCATCCCCAACCCAAGGATAAGAAGTTGTCTAAGGAATTGTAGTACCATAAGAGGTCAGCCTCATTAATGAAGCAAGAAGTTGTTTGGTGGAAGCAGGACAGAGCAAAGAAGGATCTCAAGCATGTGCTGACATTTCTTTCATTGCAAGCTGGTTGAAGAATGGCTTGTTAATGGATAAATCAACTTAATAATGATCCAGGCTCCTACAACCAACATGTAGGGGTATGCTAGACAATTGTAACATACCTCGTTACCTAATTTTCTCTAATACCATAATGTAACATACCATGTTACTCAATCTGCTTTGATACCACTTTGTAGCGTACCAATCTAGTGCACAGATTCCACTCAATAACATTGGTCTGCGCATAATACTCGAAGTAACACGTTTGACCCCAAGTTGGGTCGCGCCACACAACTCTCCTCTTTTAACACAACTTATAACAATGGAAGTAACACAATACAACTGTGCGCAAAACCATGTTGAGCACTCTATCATGTGATCACTATTGCGCGTACAACCAATCTAGCATCACACGTAAATTATGTTATCCTTGAGCACACAGACTACTTCCCTATGCGCACAAGAAAAATCAACCTCTTGTGCGCACAAAGTAGTTCCTTGTACACACAATCGTTCTAACCTCACCTTGGAGATTCATGACCATTGTTATAAGGTTAACTTAACATGAAAATTAATAGCATCTGTCATACTTAGCAAGTACGACTACAAAAATGAATATCAACACCACACTTACATGTGCAAGCAACATTATACAGAATAACAACAATTACTTATATGCAACATCATCCAAGAATTAAGCCCATATTAACATAGACAATTAAGCATGCAATAAATCAGACAAATACATAAAGGATACTTATCTTTTATGAAAAGTCACCAACTGGGCGCAGAACTCAAACGTTCCTCCCAGCAATAAACTATGTTGCTCATAAAATTTCAGCAATAGGTCACCCTCGAACCAGGGCTTAAACTCCACCAATGAAAAAGGGTTCTTAATGTTAGGCTATGGTCTGATACTCAATGGAATTGCTCAGTCCAAGGTGCTCACGGTTGCAACTAGTCTACAGTCTCTCATTCCCAACGCGCCTGTCCCACCATAGGAAGTGTGCCCCTTCTTTGCTCAACATTCCCTCAACTGCCCCACTTCCCTTCCAGGGCTCCAACAATAGGTAGGATAGGAAGTCTTAGAGCCCTGCAACCAATGCCCAACGCACTGAGGAACAATTCCCAACAAAACTCTTGCCTAGAGAGAATGCTCACGAACCTGACAACCCGCTTCTTCGACAACAAATATCTCACCTGGAGAGAATGAATATGGGCCTAAAAAAGCACCTCTTCAACAACAAATATCTCACCTAGAGAGAATGCTCACAAGCCTGACAACCCACCTCTTCGACAACATATATTTGGTTACAAAATAGAAAACCCCTTTAAAACTTTTCTCTGTAGATAAAGTAATGGTTGTCCTTTCTCAGATGGTTAGACCCCTTCTACGCATGAGAAAAATGATTGAACTCCCTCCTTTAAAATACACCAAGGCCAACAATATATATTGCATGCCTTAAACTTGACACTTGTCGCCTTCATAAGTAGTTTTAGCCACATGGTGACACGTTCCCATCCCTCAGAAACTTAGGATAAATAATTATCCTAAATTACACCTTTCAGAAATATTAACAAAATATTTCCTTGGACTTAAGTCCCCCCCCTTTTCCCCTTTTTGGGTGGAGTTAGCCCCCCATCTCTTTTCGTTTGATCTATCTACATGCATTGATGTGATATTATTTATAACTTGAGTGTGATTACATTTTACAAGGATAGGCGCACTGGCCTATTTGTATCCCGACTCACTAGCCTATTTGTGCGCACATTTCCTTTGATGTGCAACCACACACACTTACCCAGGTGTGCACAACACTATGAAATGTGTGCCCTTTCTTTGATAACAATCCTCGCTCACTACTCAGGTGCACACAAAACCAAAACTTGGTGCCAACAACTCACCAACCTATTTTTACATTTACATTTACAATTGGTACCAACGACTCACCAGCCTATATGTACAATTACAAATGGGGCTCAGATTAGGGACATTACATTCCCCTCCCCCTTATTTATGCACTATACTCAATGCATTATATACACATGTACATACAAAATTTCAAAAGTCTTTGAAAAGATGTAGATACTCTACCCGCATAGCATCTTCGTGCTCTCAAGTTGCATCCTGAGGACCATACCAAGTCCATTGGACCTTTACTAGCTCCATGTCTTGATTCTAGAGTTGTTTGACTTTCTGATCCAATATGCAAACCGATCACACTTGGAAATCGCCTTCTGGCTCTACCTGAATCACATTTCAATCAATAATATGATTAGCACAGGGTATGTACTTTTTAAGCAATGATACAGGGAAAACATTATGAATACGCAAGGATGCAGGCAATGCAAACATATATGCGACATGACCAATCCTCTATGGGATTTCAAATGGCCCATAGTAGCGTGCTGCAAACTTAGAACAATTTCCCAACTTCAGGGAACTACGTCTGGATTTTACTTTCAAGAACACATGGTCACCCACCTATGGTTTCTGCCTTTATCTACGCAACTTTTCTTCCTGTCTTGGGCAACCTTTAAATTCTTCTTTATAATTACCATATGCTCTTCCATTTCCTGGAGCAGATCTGGCCCATCTACTGCACAGTCTGTTGGGTTGTCCCAACTCACTGGTGTGTTGCACTTTCTACCATATAGCACCTCAAATAGGCTCATCTCTAGATATGCTTCATACCCATTGTTATAAGTAAACTCTACCAAGTGAAGGTAGTCTTTCCATTTTGATGGTTTATCCATCACATACATCCTAAGCATATCTTCAATCACCTGATTTACCCTCTCTATTTGTCCATCTGTCTCAAGATGATAGGTTGTGCTAAAGTTCATATTTGTCCCAAATCATTTGAATAACCCTTTCTAAAAATTCGATGTGAACTTGGAATCTCTATCAAACACAATTGTCTTAGGTACACCATGCAACTTAGCAATTTCGCGCATGCATATCTTAGCAATGTTGGCTGCCTTGTGCGCAAACTTCACTGGAATAAAATGGGCAGCTTTAGTAAGCTTGTCCACTACTACCTTAATAGAATCATGTTGCTTAACAATCCTAGGCAACTTAGTAATGAAATCTGTGGTCACAACTTCTCACTTCCACTTAGGAATGGGCAAAGGTTGTAGCAAACTAGTTGAATGTTTGTGCTCAACCTTGACCTTTTGACATTCAAGACATCTAACAATAAAATCAACAACCTCTTTTTTCATGCCTAGGCAATAGTATTGTTTTTTTTCATGCCTAGCCAATAGTATTGCTTTTTGCCAGGGTTTCCAACATAAGGAACCTTATGCATCTCTGACAATAACAATTTTTTCAACTCCTGATCATTTGGCACATAGACTTTGCGCCTACATGAGGATTACATCCTCTTTTAGCTCATAACCTTTCAATTTATGTTGTGACATACCTTGTTGTAAATTCATCTTTATGTCCACATGGCACCGATCTGATTTGGAGACTTCTAAAATGTTGTCACACAAATCTGATTTGTACATGCTAATGGTTGTATAATGCATTTCGTGCACCCTCATGTTGAGTGTGTCAGCCACTTTGTTCTCTTTCCCTCTGGTATGCTTTATGTCAAAGTCATACTCACTAAAGAATTCTAACCACCTGCTTTGTCTAGCATTTAAACCTGACTATCCAAACAGATACTTCTCACCACTATGGCATATTCTCATCTCAAATATTTTACCCATGAGATAGTGTTGCCACATCTTCAAGGCATGCACTATGGTTGTCAATTCTAAGTCATGAGTAGCATAGAGCCTTTCATGCTTTTTTATCTTTCTATATTCATAGAACACCACATGGTCGTTCTGGCTAAGGACTCCACCAAGCCCTTCCTCGCATGCATCCGTGCACAAAATGAAGTTTTCATAGGATAAGCAATTCTCAAAATTGGCACACTTGTCAGCAAACTTTTCAAGTGTTGAAAACTTCTTACATAATCATAAGTCCATTCAAATCACACACCTCTCTTTTGCAAGGATGTAATTGGGTGCACAATTTTTTAGAAACCTTATGTAATAACTTGCAAGTCTCGTGAAGGACCTCACCTCTGCGACATTTCTTAGTGTTGGCAATTCCTTAATGGCCTTTATCTTTTATGGATCCACAATTATTCCTTCCTTGGAGATGATATGACCCAAACAATGAATTTGTCATTGGTAAATTGAGCACTTGCTCAACTTTGCATAAAGTTGATGCTCCCTCAATACTTGTATCACCATCCGCAAGTGTTGTTCATGCTCTTCTTTAGACTTTGAGTAAATAAGTATGTCATCTAGAAATACAGTGACAAACTTATCTAAGTATTCTTTGAAAACTCCTTTCATCAAACAAATGAAGATAGTTGATGCATTTGTCAATCCGAATGGCACCACTGTGAACTTGTATTGTTTGTACCTCGTTCTGAAGGCAACTTTTCTAAAGTATTCTTCTTTAATTCTCACTTGGTGATATCCATATCTAAGATTAATCTTTGAAAATATCTATGCGCCCCTCAGCTGATCAAAGAGGTCATCTATACTTGGCAAAGGATACTTGTTCTTTATTGTTACTCTGTTAAACTGTCAAAAGTCAATACAAGGTCTTAACGTACCATCCTCCTTCTTCACAACCAATACTTGAGCACCCCGAGGCAAAACACTTGGGTGTATATACCCCTTCTTCAGAAGCTCTTCAAGTTTCATCTCTAATTCCTTTAGCTCTGGCGTACTCTTCCTATAAGGAGTCTTATATACAGGCGTTGCTCCAGGCATCAAATTTATAGAGAAATCAATATCTCTTTTCGATGGCAACCCTGATATCACTTTAAGGACATCCTCAAATTCTTTCAGTACCGTGCAATCTTCAACATTTGGCACTTTATCCTTAGGTGCCTCCTTCATCTGCGCTACAAATAATTGACATCCTTTTCTGTATATTTTCTTCAGTTGCAAGGCTGAAAATTCTCTGATAGTTACAACTCTTGGAATGCCTTGAACTATTCTTAAAATTCCTTCCTCATCCAAACAAGTAAATGTCTTATTGTAACAGTCTAGAATGACATCATGTTGGTCCAACCAATCCATACCAATGAGGCAATCATACGATCCCAAAGGTATGATATTCAAATCAACTTTTGTGTGCAATCTGTTAATTTGAACATGCCTTAACCATCTCATTAATTTTCCTTTTTGCCCCTCTATCTCCATCACTCTAGGCTCCTTGGGAGTTGGTTGTCCTTGGGTAGTATTTATGAAAAATGGTGGCTTAGTACCCTTCTTCCTATGTTCCACCTTGCTTTTCATCTTGTCTTCCCAAGCCTTTTGGAAAGTCAATCTTCCCCTTTGTTAACCATAAAGACATTTAACACGCCTTATGGTTCCTTCCAATGTCTTGGGGTCATCATATTATATCGTGTCACTAATAAATGAGGGAAACCCACTCAGGTGCCTCTGAATTTCAACTTGCTCATCCTTGATGAATGCAACATATTTCAATAACTCTAAGAATCTTCTTTCATACTCATTTATCGTCATACTCCCAAGCTTAAGTTCAAAGAACTCCTTCATTTTCTTGTCATAGTATATATTGGTTAAGTATTTCTTTTGAAAATACCTCTTGAACCTTATTTTCATCAATGTGTTTCACTTGCATGAATTGATCCCACTACATTAATGCTTTTCCCTTTAGTTGATAGATGGCAATTCTCCCTTCTTCATGCACAAAATAACTATGCAACTGGAAGTACTTCCTCATACCCAACAACCATGTCTTTGCATCTTCATCCTTCTTATGCTCACCATCAAAGGTAGGAGGCTTGATCTTATTCATTCCCCCCTGTAGCTCATCTACCCCAGTCCTTCTTTTATGCTTTCTGATAAGAGATGGACCTGAGCTACTATGCGATTTCCAAAATGAGTACTTTGATGAGTAGTGACAATTCCTTTCAACACTTATTGTTTCTCCTCTTTCACCACGAGACATGTGACTCCTTTACCTACTTGACTCTGTCTTCTTGTCCATTTTATTTGCTATTATATCCAAGCTTTGTATTAACTTGGTATTGAAGTCATCTTATTGCTCCTTGGCTTTCATAAGCCTCTAAGTATCAGCTTTATAGCTATGGACATATTTTTGCAGTCCCTTTATGGTTTCTACCAAGTTTATGCGCTCCTCCTTGGATTATATACCATCAACACCCAAACTGACATACAAAACCCCGAATTCATCATCATGACTGTAAGTTCTCTGCGCATCTTCCATGTTTTTTTTTTAAACTTTCTGCACTGATTTTGTCCTGCTCTAATGGTTGTAAATTCAACAAAATGTGCAGGCAATAAGATTTGTTAGAAAAATTCATGCAATAACTTCATGAAAACTCTGCACCATTTTGTCATAATCCTTCCTTCTAAAGTTTGTACGCACACTGGTATTCAAGATGTACCAATGCGTGGTGTCAATATTTGACATATACACTGCGTATCAATATTACCCATGCAACACAAGTTTGCTCCACACAACCCCAAATTTTAGTGTGCACACATGTGCACCATTGTTTACTGGGCAATTCCAACGTCGCACCCCACAATGTTGAAAAATTTAGTGCACACACTTGCACATTCTTATTTTATGCACACCATGGCCACGCTGTAATTTCAAATTCGACCACTTACCAGTCTGAATTTTTTCCTTAAGTAGGTACTCATTCCATGCAGGCTCAGTGTTGAAACTGTGGCTCTCATACCATTTTGTAACATACCTTGTTACCTAATCTGCTCTGATACCATAATGTAATGCACCTCGTTACTCAATCTTCTCTAATACAACTTTGTAACGTACCCAACCTACTACTGAGTAATTCCACTCCAAAATATAGTGCGCAGATTCCATTCTATAACATTGGTTTGCGCAGAATACTTGAAGTAACACGTTTGACCCCAAATTGTGTCGCGCCACACAACTCTCCTCTTTTAGCACAACTTATAACAATAGAAGTAACACAATACAATTGCACGTAGAACCATACTGATCACTCTGTGATGTGATCACTAATACGCGCACAACCAATCTAACATTACATGTAAATTATGTTCTCCTTGTGTGCACAGACTGCTTCCATACGCGCACAAGCAAATTCAGCCTCTTGTGCGCACAGAGTAATTCCTTACATGCATAGCCATTCTAACCTCGCCTTAGAGACTCATGACCATTATTATAAGGTTAAATTAACAAGAAAACTAATAACATTTGTCATACTTAGCAAGTACGACTACAAAAATGAATATTAACACCACACTTACATGTGCAAGCAACATTATACAAAATAACCACAATTACTTATATGCAACACCGTACAAGAATTAAGCCCATATCAACATATATAATTAAGCACACAGTAAACAAGACAAGTACATAAAGGACACTTATCTTTTATGAAAAGTCACCAACTGTGTGCAGAACTCAGATATTCCTCCCAACCATTGACTTTGTTACTCACAAAATTTTAGCAATAGGTCACCCCCGAGATGGGGCTTAAACTCCAAAAGGGAAAAAGGGTTCTTAATACTAGCCTATGGTCTGATACTTGACGAAATTTATCATTCCAAGGTGCCCACTGCTGCAACTAGTCTACAGTCTCTCATTCCCCACGTGATTGTCCTACCATAGGAAGTGTTTCCCTTCTCTTCTCAATAGTCCCTCGACTGCCCCACTTCCCTTCCAAGGCTTCAACAACAGGTCAAACATGAAGTCTCAGATCCCTCCAACTAATGCCCAACGCACTAGGGATCAATTCCCAGCAAAACTCTCACCTAGAGAGAATGCTCACGTGCATGACAACCCGCTTCCTCGACAACAAATCTCACACTTGGAGAGAATGTGTATGGGCCTGACAACCCACCTCTTCAACAACAAATCTCTCACTTGGAGAGAATGATCATGGGTCGTACAACCCGCCTCTTCGAAAACATATATCTGGTTACAAAATAGAAAACTCCTTTACAACTTTTCTCTGTAGATAAAATAATGGTCGTCCTTTCTCATATGGTTTGACCCCTTTTGTGCATGAGAAAAATTATTGAACTCCCCCCTTTAAAATACACCAAGGACAACAATATATATTGCATGCAATAAACCAGACACTTGTCACCTTTAGAAGTACTTTTAACCACATGGTGACTCGTTCCCATCCCTCGGGAACTTAGGATAAATAATTATCCTAAATTACACTTTTTCGAAAATATTAATAAAATATTCCCTTGGACTTAAGTCCCTCCCTTTTCCCTTTTTTCAGTGGAGTTACCCCCCCGGTCTATTTTCGTCTGATCTGTCTGCACGCAATGATGTGATATTATTTATAACTTGAGTGTGATCACATTTTATAAGGATAGCACACTGGCCTATTTGCATCTCGACTCACTAGCCTCTTAACCACACAAGCTCTCCATCCTCAAATATATATATATATATATAACTTGGTTCAATGTGCACTTCAATGTAATCTCCACACACACACACACACACACACACACACACACACACACATATATATATATATATATATAACTTGGTTCAATGCGCACTTCAACGTAATCTCCACATAGTCACTCAAGTGCACGCAACACAGTGAAATGTATGCATCTTTCCTTTGACATGCAAGCACACACACTTACCCAGGTGTGCGCAACACTATGAAATGTGGGACCCTTTCTTTGATAACAATCCTCGTGCACTACTCGGGTGCACACAAAACCAAAACTTGGTGCCAATGGCTCACCAACCTATATTTACATTTACATTTACAATTGGTACCAACGGCTCACCAACCTATATGTGCAATTACAAATGGGTCTCAGATTAGAGACATTACAACAATCATTCAATTGGCATGGCTACAAAGAATGTTTTCTATGTTGGGAAGCAATTGGTCCTAGCAGAAGAAAGAAACCATATGATCTCCTATCAAATTGTTACATATTGGCATGGCTTGTTGGGGTCACACTACATAAGAAGACCATCATTCGACTTGGCTTCATCCACTGCCAAGATGGACCATCTCCAGGTCTGACAAAGATGGGAATGGATGGTTGATTGAAAAGCTCAGGTCTGGAGATTACTCAGAGTTGAGATTTAGTGAGCATACTTTTGCATGGTGGGAACAAGTGAGTCGGGAATTAGAGCCACAAACAATAGCCATAGCCAAAACTAGAGCTAGAGATGTAACCAAGAGCCGAAATCAGAGCCATGTTCCAGAGAAGCAGATAGAGGCACATTGATGCATATTAGTTTCCTTCGAGCTTTTGGAGACCAAAAAGCCTCTCAATGGGGAGTTGTGATCCTAAATAGATCCAAAATAACGAATGGTTGTAAGACTAAGTATCTACAAGCCAATTTGACAATTTAGGAAGGTTAGGCAAACTATGAAAGCCAATGTAAATGTAAAAGTGGAATAAGACAAAATGAGAGAAAGACAAAGAATTAAATGGGAAAAAAAAATAGGAGAGAAGAGGCTCAGGAATGGGAAGTGAAAGGTCATGCATGTTGGCCTTCCCATTACCCTATCTCTCCCTATATCATTTTGAATTTTTATTCTCAAAGGGTCTTTTGGCCAAGAAGAGGAGGATGGCTAGAGAGCCATGAAATCATTGTAACTAGAGGTTGTCGAAATAGACTGAGCAGTCGCAACGCATTCGAAGTTGGTTTGCCCATTCGGGTTTCTAGAGTAAACATTGTGTCTTTGTGTGATGAAATTCTCCCATGGTTGTGTTAATTGTTGAGCTTGAGTTATTGGTGATTCATTTTATATTAATTGTTGTGTGAAAGTTTTTTTTGTAGAAGTTGTTTTGTATTCAATTGCTACCGAAGCTTATTCTAATGGTGTGAGTTTGAGTTGTGAACCACAAGCTACAACTTCCTTAATGCATTTAATTTATTTTCTTTATTCATTAACCAAACAAATGTTGCCCATGTTGTTTTCTTAAAAGCATTGTGAATGCCACAATCGACAAATATCTCATGCATTCATCTAAGAGCCATTAAAAATTGATGGTGAGGATTCCATGGTTGTTGGCCAATGTTTCTAATATTGCAAATGAATTATTAACTTCATATGGTTGTTGGTGAATTTCTCTCTCCTCCCAAATTGGATTTCTCCTCACCTGGGTTGAATTCCTACCTACCTAGGCATTCTTATAGATTGTTGAGTGTATTTCTCCTTGCGTAGGTCAAATTCCTACATGCACGGCCATTCTTAGTCATTGTTGGGCATATTTCTCATTGCATGGGTCGAATTCCTACCTACTTGGGCATCCTTAGACATCGTTGGGCATTTTTTCTCCCTCCCTCAAATCGTACGTGCTCCCTTTGGGCCAAGTCATATTTGTTGGGTTGAATTCCAATATTACCTAAACGATTTCATCTCTCTAAGCCATTTTTTCCATTAGCTAGGTGTTATCTCTCACCCATGGGTTGTATGCATCTCTGTGGGTTGTACAATATTGTAGAAAGTCATTTGGTTACTGGAAAATGGATGTTGGGTCTCTTGATAATTGTATTTGGTCCAATCGACTCCATAGCCTATCAATCATTGTGATCAATTGTTTAATTAATAGATGAAGAGTACTAGAGCAATGCACATGAACATTCACATACAATTGATCTCCAAATCATGTGCTATCATGAGGCATTAATTCACCTTGTTTACAACTTATGCTAGAATTGCACTCTTGAATTTTTTCATTCATTACGTGCAAAGATTCATTTTTATTGTTGGGACACTACTAGGCAAGAGAAGTTTGGTGGCCTTATGGATAGTTACTATACTCGTAGGCAATGGGAAATTATCATGTTTGATGTTATTGCTCGCTTGACTTACAATAATTCCCCAACTTAGCACATGGATCTTGCATAGTATGTGAGAACATTCCTATTGTTCTTCGTGGAAACAAGGTTGATGTGAAGAATAGGCAAGTGTAATCCAAGCAAGTTATTTTTCACAAAAAGAAGAATCTTCGGTACTATGAGAGTTGGAGTGCTGGAATGTTTTGGCTCAACACAACCTTCAAACCAAAGCATGAGGGTTGTAAGGTCTATGTCCCCACAGAGCCTTATAAAAATACAAGCTAAAATTTAAGAATAAAGAAATTATATCATATAAAATTTAATCATCAACTTATAATCATAATTTATTCAGCACAAATTTTGTTTATGAACATCATGGAAATAAACTTACGTATCCATCACATAACACATCATAATCACTAAAATACATACCTTTGTCTGATGCTAATTCTCCAATTCTCCGATTGTCCTCTTTGTTGCTCTGCCCAACTCTGCCCAAAACTGAATCTTTCCTCCTTGCCAGCTAGGAACAGAGCTTGTCTGGCTCCCTAGCTCCAGGATTTCGTGAGGATTCCTGGCCCTCGAGCCCAAAACTCCTAGCAACCTGATGCACCCCTGTAATAGTCCACCCAAACTCCAAAACCAGAAAATATCCTCAGCAGAAAATACAGTCCTTCTCCCCCCAATAATGCTCCTCTCCCAAAGTTTCATAATCATCTCCTGAAGGCCTCTGCCCAGTCATATCCCCCCCCATTCACCGACTCCTACCCTCCTTTAATGCCACCCACCTTATCCCTCCATTTATTACCTTATCCCTCCACTCAATGCTTCATCCCCATGCATACGTAAAGTTTTATAATAAATAAATAAAAAATTGTTAAGCTCTTAATTCATTACCCAAACCTTTAATGAGTTAATTAATTAATCAACAGATATAAACAATTAATAAATAAATAAATAATATTATTAATAAATAATCATTGTTTAACTAAAATATATTAGGACAGTTAATTATTTAATTAATTATACTTGATAAACCTTAAGCAATCATTTAACTAGGGTTGTTACATACACCCACCCTTCAGGAAACTTCGTCCCGAAGTTAAAGTATTCTATGATACAAGGGAAAAGAAACATGGTCCACACATTCATAACAAATAACCGTCATTATTAGTAAGTAAGCCAAGAAACTCATTCATACTAGTGTACATGCGCAAGAAATGCATGTGTAGCTAGTACATACAAATCTCGTTCATGTACTAATATCAATAACTATCATCTCTATAGTAATTTCCTCATGCATCCAATCCATTCAAGAAGACTATTCATTTTATAAAAGACAATAAACCAATCAAATGTTTGTGAAATCCTTTAATTTCAATTATCTAG
>ML779310.1:52376-62822 GCA_009831015.1 Picea engelmannii | reverse complement strand
CATAGAGTGCAGTTGAATTCCTCCGCATAGAGTGCGTCGAGGAGGCTCTACAGTTAAACTCTCATTCTCGCTCACCCAGAAGTTAAATTGGGTTGACAGGGCGTGCAGGTGAAGTGCAGGTCAAGGTCGAAGCCTCAGCAGGGGGTCTGAGCAAAGGAAGGTAGGGACTGCTGTCTCTGTGGACGTGCAGGGTCTGGACGACTTCAACACTTTGAGAGCTGTTGGAAGTCGAGCACGTAAAATGTGCGCGGAAGGTCTCTGAAGGAGTCCGAGAAATCAAGCTCAGGAGGGATAGTTCTTTCTCGACATAGTGAGAATACACCCAGGAGAAGACTCTCAAGAGGAAGAGAATCGACGACTTGAATTGTCGTGGAGATTTGCAAAATCCCGCTGGTCGTAGGATCATGGAAAAGCTGCGCGAGGTTTAGTCCTTTAGCGTAGGAGGTAAGACCCAACGCCCATCAGGGTTCGACGTTCGGAGTTTGGCGAGGTAAGAGTTTATACCTTGCGAAATCGCGAGTCGCGATTTCCCGAATTCATCGGGACCGTTGATCGTGACAAGGACAGGTGGCACGAATCCGGAGAATCGGGGTTTCGGCATTCGGGATTCCCAATGCAAGGAATTCGTGACAGTTGAAATCGAGATCCCGTGATTCTCGATCGCACGAGCGGAGGAGTGACGTAGCTGAGTGGGACCTCCAGATCAAGTGGAGGACCGGTGTCATCAGACTTCGGGGTTTCGGCATTCGGTGTTTCGGGGTTTTCGACCACGAAGAAAACTTGTATCGTGGATTCGTGATCCGCGAAATCCCGACGTGACGTGGTTGCGTGGGACCCGAAGGTGCTAGTGGGGGACGGGTGGCGCTATATCGGGGAATCGGCATATCGGCATTCGGGGGTTTGAGTTTCAAGGAGTCGACATCACATACTCCGATTTCCCGATACATGAGAGTGTTGACTGTTGACTATTCGGGGTTCGGGGTTGGGAGCTGCATGTGATCCGTGCCCACGTGAACCGCGAATTCCCGAATCGCAATTTTTCGATTTCCGAAGGGAAGATCGCCGAGGAGGTAGCTGTGGGTAGTGAACTCCCGAGAGGAGTAGAAGAGCACTTTGACTCTGCGGGCCTGTAAGAAGAAGAAGGTCCTGGTGAGAGCAGGGTGGAACCGTGAGGGTTGTGGGTACCTTGCGTCAGAGTTGTATCAGAGCCGGAAGAAGAGTTCTCTTTGTTCCGGTAGCAGAGAGAAGCAGATTTCACCATGCCGCCCAGAAGGGAGAGGCAGTCACCTGATCGTGAAGACAGGGATGCCCGAAGAAGAGGTAGGCAATTACCCAATCCAGAGAAGGAGAGGGAATTGTCCAGGGAAAGAAGCAGTCATGGACAGAATATAGAAATGGAGAGGGAAATACGAAATCTACGTGCTAGAATGGAAGATATGGAAGCAGCGCAGAGGCCCATAGCAGATACAGGAGATTTGAGTGACTCCGGAGGCGAAGCTGATGCTGTACCGCAAGGTGGAGTTGCAGCAGAAGATGCAGCCAATGAGCGATTAATCAAGGCTATCGCCAGGATGAGCGCAAAGGTGAGGATGGACATTCCAGCTTACGAGGGAAGCTTGGATGCAGAAGAGTTGCTGGATTGGATCCGAGCACTCGACACCTACTTCGATTACGAAGATATCGAAGAGGACAAGAAGGTGAGGCATGATGTCACTAAATTGAAAGGACATGCAACCTTATGGTGGGACGAGCTGCAGGCGGACAGGCGTTCCAAAGGAAAATAGAAGATAAAGAGCTGGGACATGATGATCGCTAAGATGAAAGCGAAATTCATCCCGAGAGATTACCAGATCACGCTGTTCAGGCGGATGCAGAACCTGAGGCAGAAGTTGATGACAGTGAAAGAGTACACCAAGGAGTTCTACAGGCTCAACATTCGAGCTGGTCATCGAGAGAGTGATGACGAAAAGGTGGCAAGATACCTGAATGGGTTGAGGTATGACATTCAGGACGAGCTAAGCATGCTGACCATCAGGACGGTGGAAGATGCTTACCAGATGGCTTTAAAGGCCGAAGAGAAGCTGAGCCGCAAGCAGGGACAGCGAGGGCGAGGGAGAAGCCAACCTAGAGGCAAAGCAGTTGCCCAAGAACGAACTCAAAAGCTCAGGGAGGATTGGAAGAGGCCTCAGGGAAAAGCTGAAAGAGGTGGAACCTCACAACAGAGGCAGCAATATGTTGAGCCGAGGAGACAGCAAGATGATCAACATGGAGATTATGCTGATGCCAACATAATTCCTCGTACCCGAGGTAGAGGAAGAGGCCGAGGAGGAATTATCACATGTTTTACATGTGGGAAAGACGGACACAAAGCCGTGGACTGTCCAGACAGGAAAATGGACAGAAGAAAAGCTCACGTCGCTGAGGCGCAGAGGCGGGACGTGGAGGATGAAGACACCAGAAGTGGGAAGTCACTGACAGTGCACAAGGCTCTCTTGAAACCTGAGAAAGAGGTGGACAGCTCAGCGCAAAGATGCCGACTGTTCCGGACGACTTGCAAGACCAAGGGCTGGAAGTGCAAGGTCATAGTGGACATCAAAATCACAGACAATCTCGTTTCAACCGAGATGGTGGAAAAGCTGGAGCTGAAGACGAACAGACACCCGAGCCCATACAAAGTGACATGGCTACAGAAAGGACACCAGGTATGTGTTACAAAGAAATGCTTGGTCAATTTTAAAATGGGTGAATATAGGGATGAAATTATGTGTGACGTTATACCCATGGATGTCTGTCATGTATTATTGGGTAGACCATGGCAGTTTGACAAAAATGTCGTTCATGACGGAAGGATGAACACCTACACCTTGGAGAAGGATGGAAGAACACATACATTGCTTCCGGGGAAGGATAAGAAGGTGGAGCCGGAAGTAACCAACACGATACTTCTCATGCGTGGGAAAGAGCTTCTCACAGAGCTGAAGAAGAATGAAGATCCACAGTTCTTTGTTGTCAGGAAGCCAAAAATTTTCCTGACAAGCACAAGAGTGGACGACTTGCCAGAAGAGATTCAGGAACTGCTTGGAGAGTTCGCTGATATCATCGTGGACGAACTACCTCGTTCATTGCCACCAGTGAGGAGTGTGAGTCACCACATTGACCTCATACCCGGAGCAAGTTTTCCAAATAAGGCAGCGTACAGGTTGACACCTCAGGAGAACGAGGAGGTCAAGAGGCAGGTACAGGATCTGCAGGATAAAGGACTGGTCAGAGAAAGTCTTAGTCCATGTGTTGTTCCGACAGTGCTGAGTCCTAAGAAGGATGGAGGCTGGAGGATGTGTACAGACTCCAGGGCGATTAATAAGATCACCATCAGGTACAGGTTTCCACTGCCAAGAATGGACGACTTGATGGATTGCCTGAGATGGAGTGCATACTGGATAAAGGAGTTGGAAGGAAGACCAGGAGAAAGCAATATTTTGAGTACCTGGTGAAATGGAAAAATCACCCAGTGGAGGATGCCAGCTGGGAAACAGAGGCAGTGATTCAGAAGCATAAGCACACCGTGCAGGAGCTCATGGACAGGAGCCCATGAAACCTTTTGAGCCGAGGAGTATGATGCAGGAGCATCCACACTTCATCAAGCGAGCCAGCGTGAGGAGAAAGAAGAGACAGCTGGAGAAGCCAACAAACTTCAATTTTGAATTCTACCTTGGTATTGTTGCGCCGTCATTTAAATGAAGGCATTCAAAGCCGAGCACACTTGTATTATATTATAGATAGGAAGGTATTTAATAGTTTTAATGCTGTTAGATAGGAATTAACTGTAGATTGGACGGTTTTACTTTCGAGAGGGAAAACGGAATATAGGCACCCTCCTTTGTATCATTGTATTATCATTCCTTCATTCTGAAGGAAGGAGCAAGCAGAGAACTTGTGAAGAACACCCATGTATAGATTGAATTAATAGAAGAAAGACTTTGATTCAATTCCATGGATGTGTTTGTTTTCTGTGTGTTGTTGATATTATGTTGTTGCATACTTGCTTCTTTTTATGCCTTTCTTCTATATGCTGCATATGTTATTGCATGGCAGGTTCGAAACCTGAGAGAATGAGGAAATAAGTTTCAATTGTTTCTCTGTTCGAGCCAGGAGATTCCTGCATAGAGTGTAGTTGAATTCCTCCGCATAGAGTGCTTCGAGGAGGCTCTACAATTAAACTCTCATTCTCGCTCACCCATAAGTTAAATTGGGTTGACAGGGCGTGCAGGTGAAGTGCAGGTCAAGGTCGAAGCCTCAGCAGGAGGTCTGAGCAAAGGAAGGTAGGGACTGTTGTCTCTGTGGACACGCAGGGTCTGGACGACTTCAACACTTTGAGAGTTGTTGGAAGTCGAGCACGTAAACCGCGCGCGAAAGGTCTTTGAAGGAGTCCGAGAAATCAAGCTCAGGAGGGATAGTTCTTTCTCGACATAGTGAGAATACACCCAAGAGAAGACTCTCAAGAGGAAGAGAATCGACGGCTTGAATCGTCATGGAGATTTGCGAAATCCCGCTGATCGTAGGATCGTGGAAAAGTTGCGCGAGGTTTAGTCCTTTAGCATAGGAGGTAAGACCCAACGCCCATCGGGGTTTGGTGTTCAGAGTTTGGTGAGGTAAGAGTTTATACCTTGCGAAATCCCGAGTCGCGATTTCCCGAATTCATCGGGACCGTTGATCGTGACAAGGACAGGTGGCACGAATCCGGAGAATCGGGGTTTCGGCATTCGGGATTTCCCAATGCAAGGAATTCGTGACAATTGAAATCGCGATCCCGCGATTCCCGATCGCACGAGCAGAGGAGTGATGTAGCTGAGTGGGACCTCCAGAGCAAGTGGAGGACTGATGTCATCAGACTTCGGGGTTTCGACATTCGGCGTTTCGGGGTTTTCGACCACGAAGAAAACTTGTATCGTGGATTCGCGATCCACGAAATCTCGACGTGACGTGGCTGCGTGGGACCCGAAGGCGCTAGTGGGGGACAGGTGGCGCTATATCGGGGAATCGACATATCGGCGTTCGGGGGTTTGAGTTTCAAGGAGTCGACATCACATACTCCGATTTCCCGATAGGGAAATCCCCGATACATGAGAGTGTTGACTGTTGACTATTCGGGGTTCGGGGTTGGAACTGCATGTGATCCGTGCCCACGTGAACCGCGAATTCCCGAATCGTGATTTTCCGATTTCCGAAGGGAAGATCGCCGAGGAGGTAGCTGTGGGTAGTGAACTCCCGAGAGGAGTAGAAGAGAACTTTGACTCTGCGGGCCTGTAAGAAGAAGAAGGTCCTGGTGAGAGCAGGGTGGAACCGTGAGGGTTGCGGGTACCTTGCGTCAACAAGCTATCAACAACACCTATATGAAGAGGACCTAATTGGACTTTTCCATTTCATATCTCAACAGATGCATCATATACTGCAATAGGGGCATCATTGAGTCAAAAGGAAAATCTTATGACTTATGCTATTTACTTCATTAGTAAAAATCTAACCCCTGCAGAATTGAATTATACAGTCACAGAGAAGGAAATGTTGGCAGTAGTACATGCTGTGAATAAGTTTCGTCACTACATCACCGGTTATGAAGTCTTTATCCATACAGATAATTTTGCCATAAAATATCTCATGAACAAACCTATTACTAATGGCAGGATAACAAGATGGTTGTTATTGATGCAAGAATTCAACATCACAGTCTTGAATAGACCTGGAAAGAAAAATCAAGTAGCTAATTTCCTCTCTCGATTAAAAACCCCTGGTGAGATTGTTCCTGTTTCAGACAATTTTCYTGATGAGCACCTATTTGCAATTTTAGTTAAAACTCCATGGTATGCTGATATAGCCAACTATTTATCATCAGGAATGTTACCTCCATCTCTCACATCAAAAGAAAAGAAAAAGATAATTAAACAAAGTGCTAGATACACATGGATTGATGGAGATCTCTTTTATACAGGATATGACCTCATAATTAGAAGATGTGTAAGACAAGATGAGACTTTAGAAATATTGAAAGCTTGCCATGATGAACCTTGTGGTGGTCATTTTGCAGATAAGAGGACATCACACAAAATATTCAATTTAGGATATTATTGGCCATCCATCTTCAAATATTGCAAGAAATATGTTTGAAGTTGTGATAGCTGCCAAAGGATGGGAAAGCCACTCCCAATCAATGAGATGCCTCTCAAACCACAAGTTCACATTGAGCCATTTGAAAAGTGGGCTCTTGATTTCATTGGCCCAATAAATCCACCATCAAAAGGGAAGCAATACATCTTAGTATGTACTGATTATGTTACAAAATGGGTGGAAGCCAAAGCATTAGTGAGAGCTACAGAACAGTCAGTGGTCAACTTCCTCTTTGAAGAAATATTTGTTAGATTTGGAGTACCACGGGAGATTGTAACAGACCAAGGAGCACAGTTCACTTCTAAAATGGTGAAGGACATAGCAAACAAATACCAGATCAAGCACCGGAAGTCTACACCCTATCATCCACAAGCAAATGGACAGGTGGAATCTACTAACAAAACTCTAGAAGCAATCATGACCAAGACAGTTCAAACACACAGAAAAGGCTGGTCAGACAAGCTTCAAGAAGCTTTATGGGCATACAGAATCACCTATAAAGATAGTATTGGGTTTACTCCTTATCAACTGGTATATGGTAAGCAAGTTTTGCTGCCTATAGAATTTCAAATTCATACTTTTAAATTAGCAACTGAATTAGGACTAGATCTTTCCGAAGCACAAAAAGAGAGGATCGTGCAATTAAATCAATTGGATGAGATGAGACAGGCAGCAGTTGAACACAACACTTTGATACAACAACAGAGGGTACATTGGCATGATAAGTATATCAAGAAGAAACAATTCAAAGAAGGAGACTGGGCTTTGTTATTTGATTCAAAATTTAAAGATTTCAAAGCTAAATTTACAACCCATTGGCTTGGTCCTTATGAGATTGCACAAGTATATGACAATGGCTCAGTCAAACTACAAACAATAGACGATGAGGCAAGCTCATTCATAGTCAATGGACACAGGCTGAAGCTCTACAATAAGCCTGTAAACAAAGAAGACTTTCTACATCAAATATCTCAGCAGAATGAAATGGAAGTGTTGGAGAAACAAAACCATGTGTCTCCTCCACATTCTACTTAAAAACAAAACACATAAAAAATGTAAAAAAAAAAAAAAAGAGAAAAAGAAAAAAAAGGGAGTTTAGTTGTGAAAACCCAGGTAACTGGCACAATATAAACTCGAATTCTGATTGGAAAACCAAGTAACATTGGCCAATCAAAATTCTTCAAATACTAATAAATTTTCCTCATCAATTTTTAGTTTTATTTGTTCAGCTTCAAAAGTTTTTTTTGACTTGAGGACAAGTCAATGAATAAGGCTGAGGGGGATAAGGTATATCTGGAAACCCTTCAACCCTTCTACAGATGACAACATGCATTAAGGAAAGGAACCTACTTCATTTCAAGTTCAGCATAGGGACCTGAGAAAGACAACAACTCCATTCAACAGAGGGACCTGATGAATACACTCATTTCAATCAGCAGAGGGACCTGGAAGTATCCATTTATAGTAGAGGGACCTGATGAAGATAATCATTTCAAAGTTCAGCAGATGGACCTGATGAAGACACTCAATCAGCAGAGGGACCTGATGAAGACATTCATTCCAAGTTCAGCAGAGGGACCTGATGAAGACATTCATTCCAAGTTCAGCAGAGGGACCTGATGAAGACAGTCACTTCAATAAGTAGAGGGACCTGGAAATATCAATTTTTCAATCAAAAAGGGACCTGAGAAGATATCAATTCCAATCAATAAAAGGACCTGAGATACTAGCAAAATAAATACAAGAGGAATCTGAGGACTTACACCAGCATCCCATCCAGCCTCAGTCAACAAAACACAAGGAGAAAACAAGTTAGTATATTTTCCTTTTTAATGCTTTAATTTTGAAAATTCTTCCTAAGCTAGGAATGATAAATTTCCTATCCTTCCTTTCTCCCTACATTACCCTTTCATCATTCCATTCTTTACATCCTCAAAAGCATTTAAAATGGTACTCAACATAACCACCTTTTTTTTCCAAAGGAGTTATAAGGAGGGATTGTTTTTTTTTTTACCAAAACACAGAGTTGTTTTGAAGCTGTCTAAACTCTGTTACATACACAGACTAAGGAAATCGTTGCATAAATCAAGATGGTTTGCATACATTAAAAAGGGGTTATGAGAAGAAGTTCATATTTGATGAAGGAATTGAAAAATTCGGGAGTTATATGGCAAATGAGCATTCTTTAAAACCACATCTCATAATAATTTCAAAAGGGGAGAAGAGTACAAGGTACGATCAGAGTTACACCTTCAGTTGTGATTGATGTACAAACCATTTTCAAAAATGAATCTCCACCAACGTTTTTCCATCTTCATATAAGTAAAACGACTCAATTCGTTTTAATATGCGCTGAGTATGCACGCTGTGTCTCACCTTGCATGCCCCGAGATTTGAACTGCCGACGCACCTCTGCATACACTACCACCATTTCGAATTACACACCCCGTTGCTCTCCCTACGCATTTCAAATCCCTATATTCTAGTTCTTTATCCCTACATTCTAGTTCATTGCTCCTCCTACGCATCCTAAATCCCTACACTATAGCACATTGACCCGTCCCTACTCTGAAATCCTCTGATAGGAAATGAATTGTATGTTGACAATCACACTGTCAACATACAAGATTTCGTTCTGTGGAAGAAAACGCGGGGGAATTGAAGAGTTACGTGGTGAAGCAAGGGCATAAAACGTATCAAAACAGGAGTCGACCTCTGAAGGTAAGCCCGAACTCAGAATTTACACAGCCAAGTATAAATTCAACGTTCTGGATACAATTGTAAATGAGCTAGTCCATGATTTAACAGAGCCCGAATTTGAAGAAGGAAATTGAGTCAGAGTTCGACAGAGGAGCCCGAGAATTTTTCAAATTTACCAGGTATGCCTGTGCAAAAAAATTTCATGAACAGAGAACAAGATTAGGAATAAAAAATAAGAGATTTATTTTGTTAATTTGAACAAAAACTATTCTTGAAGACCATACACAGAAATTAAAAATTCATACAAAGTCTAGAAGTTTGAGAAAAATTGCAGAGTTGAAGTTTTTTTCAAACAGTGGGAATATTTGAGGTTTTGTTTTTGAAATTTTTGAAATATGGCATCAAGATATGAACCTGGGAGGCTTGTAGCATCAGAAATACACAGAGATTGCATGCAAATTCTGGAACATAAACAATGGTTAAGTTTTTTTGAAAAATTTGATGGATTTTGTGAAAGAATTTCCTTAGACTTTGCTCACTCATTTGATGGAGAGAGAGCTATTGTTGGGAACCTTACTATCGGGATCACTGAAGATAGCCTTGCATTTGTCACTGGACTACCACAGATAGGGGAGAGATATTTTAAAACCAAACATTTCAAGGATAAATCATGGGTACCTTTTATTTCAAGGTCAAGGGTAGCAGCAGTAAACTGGAAGTAAGGAATCCCAAGGAGTTGGTTGGTCCATCCCTGGAATGAGTTGGCATACCTTATACAGAAATTTATAACCTGTGAGGGTAGGTTTAGCATCATTTATCTATATCATATTAAACTGCTACAACATTTGAGAGGTGACTGTGAGATCAATATGCCTTACTTCCTCTTACAAAGCCTTTCCAAAATGGCCAAGACTGTCCAGAAACAGGGAAGGAACACAGAGAGGAGTTTGTATCACTGTGGTCTTATCAAAATGATCATTAAAGATGAACTTCAGAAGCAAAATGTGATTTGGCAACAATTTACCATTGAGAATGGTTTTGAAACCATAAAAGAAGAAGAAGGAGAGGAGCAAATTCTAGTAGTGACTGATGATGAAGGAGAGGTACAACACCCCAAGGCAACAAGCCCAAAACCGCCTACGGGGAGGAGAAAAACAAGAAGTATGGTATTAAAAGAAAAGGAACTTGAGGAAAAAGACAAAAATTTTACCACTTATGAAAGGAGGACAAGAAAACGACCACAAGTTCAAAAAGGCCAAATACAAGAGAAAGATGATGAAGCACAACAGACACAATATGAACATATTCAGACACTTGAAGCACAATCATTTAAAAATGATGGCTTTGAGGAACATGAAACTTCTACCTATGAACATATGAGAGTAAATATGGAGCAACTAAACAGGGACATGAAAGAAGAACCTCAAATGGAAGAGGTAGTTGGTACATCTACATCTGAACTTGACAGGAAGAACAAGAAAATAAGAAAGATGAAAAGAAAAATCAAAGAAATTGAAGTCTTAGAAAGATACATCAAAACAGAAAATGAAATGCTGAGAACTCAAAGCCACAAAACACAAGAGG
>ML779310.1:20292-52137 GCA_009831015.1 Picea engelmannii | reverse complement strand
ATGCAAGGTATATTTGTCATTCTTTAGCTTAAGAATTGAATTTTCTAAATTTTAGCATTAAAATTGGAAATTTACCAGAAATTACAGGATTTGACCAAATCCTGTAAAATCTCTGTGGTTTGTATACTTGCAGGACACCTGGGAAAAATCTAACACTTGGGTCGTGTTCCCTGATGTAAAAGGATGGAGAATGAGCTATCAGATTCGAAATCTGATCCTTCCAGATGTCCGGTCAACGTTGGTCAAACAGGGCCACTTCAACAGAAATTGCCCTGTTTCAGCCTTAAATCTTGGACAGTTTTGGATTTCGTGGGATTTTTGACCATATATTGAGGATCTAAAGGAGGCATTCGACCCTCCTAGGATATTGTGGATCTAATTATGATATTTAGGAGACATTTTAGCATTTTTGGTTTTAAGACTCTTGTATAAATACTCTTAGGCTTAAACTAGTAAGACACTCTTGATATGAATGAAGAAACTTGAGAATTTGCACTCTTGAAGATCAGCTCTGTGTTTTGTTCATGTGAATGCTTATGGTGATTTGAATGCTACTGGAGTTCTTTCTTAGCTGAAGTCAACTAAAGTGTACCAGGGAAGCATTGGAGGGCCCCCATTGCCAACTAGTACACTCTTTCCTTGTGTTCTTCTTCAAGTACATGTTTTAGATCAGATCTTGCTTGTTGTAGATGAGTTTTATCTTGCTGTAGGTAGATGAATTTCATAGCTCGGTTACATGCTTAATGTTTTCAAGCCTTAAGATAATTTCAAATGCTTTTTGAATCATTTATGCTTTCAGTACTTTGATTTGATTTGATGATAGTTGTTAATGAATGAATGAATGAAAGAAGACAATGAATGCATCTCTTGAATAAGAGTTTTGTTCTTATAACATTTGATAGGTCTTAAAACTTTCTCTTGAATGCTTACTGTTTTTATTCTTTAGAAAAACAAGTGTTGATTATTGTTATGGGATCTATGAAGATGACTTCTGAATAGAAGCGTAGCATCTCTTTCATATTCAGCCTTAGAATAGGTTTTTGGTTTATCACCATTTAAGATAAAAACTATCTCTAAATCCATATACTTTGGACGTGCCTCTAAGTCTTACAAACACCGGATTGACAATCATTTACACTCTAATTTACTTGGGTATATTGGAGCTCAACATCGCCTATATTTTAATGAATCGGTCACACAATCAACAATAAAAAATGCATTCATGTATGCTTGATGAAAGTGTACATTTCTATTGTCCACTAATTGTAGGTTACTCGAAGATAAGGTACTTCCAAGTGATAATGTCCTCCTTGGCAACGAAAACGATGCAAAGCAATTGCTGAAAAAGTTGGGTGTTGAGTACATATTATATCACACTCGTCCAAATGATTGCATTCTATACCGAGCATAATACAAGAACAAATAGACATGTCCAGAATGTGGGCATGACATGTATTAGAAATAAAAAAATTAAGGTGATTTGTAAACTGTCATGGATATTCCATTGGAACAATTTGTCACAACAAATCTTATACTATTCTTAAATATTATATTATGCAATTTATTTCCTTAGATCACAGATTAGTTATTATCAACTTATTATTCAGATTTATGAAAATAAATGAGGAAAAGAAACACCATCCACACACAAATGAACACAAGATATATCCTAGGAAACCCAATATGGGAGAAAACCCAGTTGAAAGGTGAGGCCTATGCTTTGCTCTAATGTAGATACAAAGAAAGATGCACTCACCGTGGAGTTGTCTTTGACACTCTAATGTAGATATAAAGAAAGATGCACTCACTGTGGAGTTGCCTTTGACACTGTAGCCTATATGGCTGCTAAAGAAAATTTTCCTCCTCTGTTATGTTCTCAAAATACCACTCTTATATGCCCTGCTAGACTATGGAACAAATAAAATACAAAAGATTGGAACCCTTTCTCCTCCTAGTGGCCCCGTATTTAACAAAGCTCGATAGCCATCTAGGGTTAGGGTTTTGACTTCCTCAACTCTCAATTAGTGACCAAGTTTGGACCTTCTAGAATCTTCCTGAAAATCCCCATTGGCTAGCCCCACACGTGTGAGTAATGGGGGTTGACATGGCATCTACTCGTACCATGGTGGTCAACAAGGTAGGTCAATTTGCGGGATGCATAACTTTCACATACAAGCTCTGATTGAGATGATTTTGGCACTGTTGGAAAGGTATCAAAGTGTACTACATCGTCAAGGATGTGTGCATTAGTTTCAGATTCGATAACCTCCAAAAATTTTGTTTAATGCCTCAAAATGGATCTAGAAGGTTCCAGACCCCAATTTTCTAAACCGGGACCTGCCATTAAAATGGCCTTGCAAGCTGATTCCTCCAATTTTTTTCCACCCAAAAAGTACCAAGATAAATGAAAAATTATATGATGACCCAATCTGGATCATACCTCCCCATTTAGGGAGGCTTTTGGTCCCCAAAATATTTACTGAATGAGGTGAGGAAATTGTTCCTCTACCTTCTCCTTGGAGTACCATTTTGCTTTTATTGGAAGTTGTCCTTTCAATCCAATATGCCAAAGGTCAAGTTGCCCCTGTCTTATAGTTCTGGACTTCCTCTGCAAAACTATGTCTTCTGCCAACTCTGCCTGAGCATATAATGTTAAGTTCTATATGGTAGGTGGGACCTGATCCACCTCCCGATCCAACATAGAAGTTTCATAGAATTTAAAACTCTCCACATTCACTAATAAGTAAATGCACATGTATGGGGGTAGACTGAGTCTGTAGGCGTTATCTTCCACCTTCTCCAATACCTCAAAAGGGCCATACCATAAAGCCTTGATCTTCTTCCCAGGACCCTATAATATTTCCTTGTTTAGTTGTAACCAAATTATGTCTCCCACTTTGAATGACTTCTTGGTTCTATGTTGGTCATGTCTGGCCTTATACTTTTCCTATGACTTCTTCAACGTCTCTTGTACTTGTAAATGAATCTACCTAATATTTTCAATACATTTCTCTGCTTTCAACGCTTCTCATGTGATGTCTTCCTTCACTCCTCCTTGTTGTCCATGAGAAACATTCAAGGGCGAAGGTGGAAAATAAATAAACAAGTTTCAAAAGGGGACTTACCGGTAGAAGTATGGACTACTTTGTTATAAGAGTGCTGAATACAAATCATACTTTCATCCTAGGTATTTGGATGCTTCTGACTGTAACCCCTCAAAAGATGTACCAACATCCTATTGGCTACTTCTATCTGCCCATCTATCCATGGATGGAATTTTGTAGATCTCTTCAACTTCATGCCCATCTTCTACCAAAGTACAGTCCAAAAGGCACTGAGAAATCTGGTATCCCTATCTAAGATGATGCTCCCTCGTATCCCAAAGTGCACCCAGACCTGTTTGAAGAACATGTTTGTTGCTTATTGTCCTTTGATGGTCTTTTTACAAGGTATAACAATGCACATCTTGCTTAACTTATCAACTACCACAAAAAGATCATCATGCCCCTTCTTGGTTGTTGGAAAACCACCCACAAAATCCATGGAAATTCTTTCCCAAGGCCAAGTGGGTACATGTAAGGGATGGTATAGACCCTGCTTCTATTATTTGGCTTGTTGGTATAAGAAAGTATGCATCCTCTAATATACCATACTACATCTTCTTGCATTCTTGGCCAGTACACATATATTTGTAACTTAGCAATTGTCTTCCCAACACCAAAATGTCCTGCAACCTTGGAGGTATGAGCCTCTCTAATAAGTTGCAATATTTCACCTTTAGGAACAAAGAGCTTATCTAGCTTGTAGAGAAACCCATTTTGGAGATGATAGTCATCATTATTGTCATTTTCTTCTACATGAATTTGGCCCTATAGTTGTTGAAACACCTCTTTAAAGTCCTCATCTTATGTGTATGCTTCTTTGTATGCATCATGGGTAAAAGGCTCCATGTGCACAAGAGTTGCTAAAGTTATAATCTTGGATGTGGGTGGCCTTGAAAGCATGTCCACCAACTTAGTAGTGTTTCCCTTCTTATACTTGATGACTGGATGAAATTTATGCAAAAACCCCATCCACTTGTAGGGTCTAGTTTGCTAAAGCTTATTATGGGTCTGCAAATACTACAATGGTTGGTGATCTGTGTGGATAATGGTTTCCTTGCCCATTAGATAGTGATTCCACTTCTCCATAGATTGAACCATGGTGTAACGTTCCTAATCATAGGTAGGGTAGTTTAAGAATCCCATGTGAAACATTTCAGGATGAGATCCCCACCTCAAGATGACACATTGTGCTCCCGTTTAATTGATTCCATCCCAAAGATCCTCTTCCAATAGAGAACCCTGAGTCAACATAAGGACCATAAATATCCATAAATATGACCTATCTTTCCAGATCTCAAAAGTATAAAATTGCTTCCAATCCCAATTCGAGGACCATAACTTAAAACATTCAAAACACACAGCCCTCCATCCAATAATTAGACCTCTCGAGCAACCTCTAACATCTACACAAATGAACAATAAACATAATGTTATCAAACAAATCTTTGTAAATAAAAACAATTAACCCTAACTAGACAATATCAATGGATCCTATAAAAAAAAATATTCCAAAGTTAAAGGAGAAATTCAAAGATGACAAAGAATAAAATATAAATATAAATTCAATTTTAAACTTCATCTCCGATTAAATAGATGTTAGCAATTTTACTATCAACCAAACAATATCTAATGAACTAATTTACATAACCAAGTATAACCAAGTACAATGATAGAAACCCTCTTCCAAAGGATATATAAGGAAGAGAAATAGGGATATAAGCAATTTTATAATCAATCGACCGAACAACATCCAACAGTCTATTTCATGTAACAATTTTATAATCAATCGACCGAACAACATCTAACAATCTATTTCATGTAACCAATTACAAAGGTAATTCATATTTTTTTTCTTAAACATTCTTCTAAAATAAATATATGAGGAGAAGTAGGAGGATAATGAATTCTCAACTAACCATTGAGTAGTAAATTGTCATGCTAAAGTAAAATATTACTAATACAAAAGAACAATAAAATTGATATCATATTCAAGGTAGAATACGGAGGAAAAGTGGAGTTTATTATTTAATAATTTTATAACAATGTTTTAAAAGGGGTTAAAGAAACATTGTATGTTTTCCATTATAAAAGGACTAATAAGTGAGGTGTTTGATAGCACAAAGGGAAGGGGATTTATTCATGGCATGTAACACTTCAACAAATAAATAATATTATCTTTTTTTATTTAAAATACTAAATTATATTTTCTGGATGGAGTGCTTTTAGGAATCATGCGTGGACAGACCACGGGGAGGCCACCTAGCTAGACACTTAGCCAGTTGGCGCTTGATGGAGCGTGTCCTCCTAGCACATCACCTCACAACTTAAATATTATCGTCGCCACCCTTCAATTCACTCAAGATGGAGGTCTGTCACATGAGATGGAAGCTTTGCAGCGTGAGAATGCCCATGGCGTCATGCAGGTCTCCTCACCTGTCAATTCCACTCCACGGATATGGTGGCCAACCATTGAGCTCAGGAGCATTCTCCCTCCTTCGTTCCCCAACGCTTTCCTTCTTCCTCTCTAGAATGCGCTGCACTCGACCACACGACCCATTCGGCTCTGCGCGTTTGTCCCCAAGGCATCGATAGCCCCTGCCATGCCCCGACTAAGAGGTAAATCCAGGAGAGGAGCCGCTTGGTACGTTGCAAGGGGCAAGGAGATGCCCATTTCCGACCACCAACCTGATAATGCTGCTCTCCCTGACCTGGCTCCCATCATAGCTCCTCCTCCTGTAGAGCCAATTCACAAAGCCACCCAGGACCTGTCGCCACTCTCAAAACCCTATGGCTACCGGTTAGAATGGTTTGATACCATGGAGAATTCTCTGGGCTACGAACTCCCCCCCCCCCNCCACCTCATCATCCACCTCCTCCTTTCTCTCCACCTCGCCACCCCTTTGAAGCCACCTCCACTCCCTCACCACTTCCCTCCACCTCGTCCGACTTACAAATTTGCTTCACCTGCAACAAGTGGGTTGACTGGGAAATGATCACAGCCTCACTCCGCAAGCTGACCAGGGACATGAGGACATCAAGACCGCCCTCTGAGATTTGCAGAAGAAGGATGCAGAGCGATGGAGCAGGGTGGACAACTTGGTATCCTTTCTCAAGGACCTCTGGTAGGCAATTGCAGATAGAGACAAAGGCAAAATGAAGAAGACCCAGGCCTACACGGGCCCAAGACTTGGTCCAGGTTTCTAAAGTTATCTTGTTTTAGATTTTGGCTCTTGTTTTTCTGGCTAGCTATGCTCTGTTTAGATTAGTTTACAAACAGTTTTTCACCCTATGTGGCAATGCAGTTTTTTTGCATGGCAACTATGTTACATTTTGAACAAGTGTCACTCTTTTTTTAGACAAGTGCCAACAGTCATTTCCTAGCTGGGCACTGTTGACACCATGACAAACAGTTTGTAACTTTTTCAAGAAGGTCCTAATATATTTAGGAACTTACAAAAAATAATAATATTAAATTATATAAATTATTAAATGTTAAAATGAATTAAAAGTTTTAAAATGATATGGATTAAAAGTTTTAAAATATCATTTTAAAAAATAAATTTATTTTATCTAAATAATTTTTAGATATTAAAATGGATTAAAATACTCAATTTTAATGTGGTTAAATGGGTTTAGAAGGTGTACATTTTCCAGTTTTTATTTCATTCTAAGATCTAATACATCCATGTAAAGAAGTATCTACATAAGAAAAACTTGGGTAGTTAATGTTATTTGAGAAATTAAAATTTTTATTTTATTCTTCCTTCTTTTTCAATGTGTATTTAAATGATTCATTTTTCAAGTTATTTTATTGATTTTTTTTAACATTTTAAATGAAATGATGAATTGTGTTAAATATTTATAATGCTAATAAATTAAAATGAAAAGATTAATAAATTAAAATAAGGAAAATGTTACATTTTTTTTTGTAAGTAAGTGTAAGAAGTTGTATTACGTAAAATAGATTATGATACAAAAAAGGGGGGCCTTCTCGCCTCTCTAGTTGGAAACCGGACCAGGGGTTCCTGAGTTGCGCTTATTGATATATACAAGGGGTGGGACTGTTCTGCCACCAAGGGAAACCAGGCCAGTCCCATCATAACCAGTTTGAAAAGGAAAAGCAACATAGACATAAAAAAGAAACAGACAGAGAGACTACACACTAGGTCCGAGAGGCTGGTGGCCGAACTAACCATTCGACTAACCATTCACTCGTCCAGGACAATGATGTGTTTCTTCTTGTCATCCGTCGGACTCTTGTTATCCTCCTTCTGGGAGATCATGAGAGTCTTCCTGATGTGGGCTGGAGCACTGTGTCCATCGGCTGGTGTGATGTCCATGTTATGGACATAGCGTAGATAGAGGTGAAATTGAGCAGCCAACCACTCCATCTTGGATTTCTGATCCTTTTCGACCTCAACTAACAGATTGGTAATAGTTTCCATGCTGCTGAGCTGACTCGGGATTTCGTCCAACATTTTCTTGTGATCCATGTTATCCTCATGTCTGGCTTCTTCCATTTTCGAACTCACTTTGCCGATCATAATCTCAGTTAGTCACACCATCTCCATTGTTTTATGGTAGAGGGTTTCGTTGGGCTGCGTGGCCCCCAGATCAGTTACCCAGTCCACTTCCTATGCCAGTGCATCCCAAGCTTTGCCTTTGCGCTTTTCTTTGATTTCCTTTTCCCAGTGGGGGATGGTCGCTTTTCCTTTCGGCGCAACCAGAGTTTGGAAGGTGTCCTCCGCATCTTTTGTCGCCTTCTCCAATCTTGACACCCGTCGTGGACTATTCAATATTTCCTTTCCAAGGGGATTCCTCTTCCTGTGTGTGCGCTTCATTCCCACCATCCCGCTTGGTTTGTCACAGCTCCTTTGTTGGTTACTCAGTTTGTACTTCACTTCACAGGGATTCTTCCTTTCCCTACCCTTGTATCTTTGGTAGCCCCTGCAGTTGTGCTCCTTCTGTTTGATGCTATTCCTGTTGTCTTTCCTCTTATTGATCTTCTCCTACTATGATCTTGTCCTTCCAATCATGGCTTGTCCATAGTGGTGATCCCTCCCGTCCTTTTTCCCAGTGGTGGCTCGTATGATCATTATGACTCGTCCTTTATCCCTGTGCAGGTCCCTGCCCATACTCGCTTGAGATCCTACTGTGTTGCTCTTCGTACCTATACTTTGGCCTGGAGGATTGACTCTGAACCATGTCGTTCCCTCATGCCTTACGTCACTTGTTGCATGCGGTTTATCGTCTGTGCTTTCCCCACAATTCTTTCTGTCGCAAGGGTCTTGCTACCGTACCCCCACCGACTGTTTATGTTGATCCTGCATGGTCATTGGTGATCGATTGTTCGACAATCATATCCTTCCTGGGTCCTGCGTGCCTATCGCCAGGCCTTGCCCTGCCCTTCTCGATGTGACCTTCCTTGCTTAACCTACCTTCATGGTCTTTTGTTGCTAGGTGGATGCAATTTGTTCTGAGTTGGTCATTCGGGAGGCTGATCTAGGTAGTGTCTAGTTTCGAACCTTCCTTACCAACCCCCTTGTTGGCTAGTCTGTCCGCCAGGCCATTCATTGACCTATAGACCCAGGACAACTCCACTGTGTTCAGGGTTTTCATATGCTCCTAGATTTTCTATAGGGAAAGAGACAGGCGCTAGTGTCTTTGAACCTTGCCCACTCTAGTACCGTTCCAAAGTCTCTTCGTCGTATTGATGACCGGGGTGGAATCGCCTTCCACGATAGTGTTTGTCATCCTTGCGCGCCTTAGGATTTCTAGGCCAAGCTCTAGGGCTCCAAATTTCATTGCGTTGTTGGTTGAGTTTCCCATACTCCCAGTATACAACCGAATGATGTTACCACCACTATCTCTGATCACCCCTCTCATCCCTGCCACTCCTGGGTTTCCTTTTGTCGCCCCATCAAATTTTAATTTGAGGAATCCTAACGGAGGGGGGGGTCTAGTTGCGGTCTCCTAGTTGGAGTTGCAGATACTGCCCTGCTGTTGTGTTGTTGCGCCCATCTTTTAGGTGAAAAAACTCCAGGATGCGGGAGTCCTGATATGTGAGTTGCGTTGTTTCCTTCTTGCAGTTGTGGCTCTGCATCGTTTCTCGTATTTGTGAGATAATTGCATCCTTAAGCTTTCCTTCCGATAGGCTATCATTCCTTAAGATGCACCGATTACTCTCCTTCCATATTGCCCAAATGATCATCCCCGACGTTAGGTTCCAGCAGAGGTTCACCATTTCATTTTCGTTGTAGCTCTCATTCCAATTGTTGATGGTTGCACTGATGTTGCCCCAGATTCTATTGGACTGGCGATAGATGCCTGTCGCCCAATCCCATAGCTCTGTTGTGTAACTGCACTCATTGAGGAGGTGATTGGTTGTTTCATCCTTAGCTTGACAGAGGTGGCAACGAGAAGGGCCCATATAACCCCTTTTCTTGAGGTTTTCCCAGGTTAGAATTTGGTTGTGGAGAACTAACCATTTGAACATTTTGATTTTTGGCCATTGGGGGCTGCTCCAGATCTTTCCCCACTATTGCACCGGGTCCTCTTGGTCCTGGTCTGCGATGTAATACTGTGCTTCTTTTAAGTTGAATTCCCCTCCATTTTCCCTGCCCCACCTTAATTGGTCCTCGTCCTCTGAGACTGCAATTTTCCTTATCCCCAATTCCTCTTCCACCTATTTCGCTAGAGTTGCGATACAATCTCTATTTTGTGGATTGAGTTTGTCCCAGGTCCTCCATCCGTCGCTATCATTTCTTGGCTTCCAGTAGTGATGGATTGTTGTTTTGCCTTGCGCTGTCATTTCTCGTTGGAGCTCCTCCCTGTCTGGATTTTCCATTTTGGGTTCTAGTTGCCACGCGTCCTCCTAGAATCTAACAGTTTGACCATTTTCAACTTCCCAGAAGTTGTGATTTTGAATCCAATTCTTATTGTGCCGGGCGAGATTCTAGATGGTTGGTCCCTCCCTTGTGCCGATGAGTCAAATTCGGTCTTAATCATTGATGTTTGAGGCATACTTGGCCTTCCAGAGGTTTGTCCATGGTACTGATTTGTCCTTGACCCATCTCCACCAGAGTTTTGCCCTGTAGGCTTTGTTGGTTACCTGTGGGTCTTGCAACCCCAGACCGCCTTTGCCTTTTGGTCGACAAACCTTCTCCCAGGCTACCATGCCCATTTGTTTTTATTTTTAGCACCTCGCCATAGTAAATCTCTTTGAATGAATCTTATCTTTTGTAGTATTCCTTTGGGAGTAGGGAACACTGACATCATATACATCAAAATTGCTTGTAGGACCACTTTGGTAAGGATAAGCCTCCTTGCTAGGTTGAGAGCTCTGTAAGTCCAATTTCTTACCCTCTCTTGTAGTTTGTTGATCACTCCTTCCCACGTTGCCATTTTGCAAGCTCTGTCCATCAGGGGAATTTCCAAGTATTTCGTTGGGATCGGTTTGCGTTCAAACCCCAAAATGTTGGCTAGGTTTCTTTGAATTGCAGGATTAGTGTTGAAGAAATAGATCATGGATTTGGAATGGTTGATCTCCTCCCCTGAGGCTTCCCCAAAGTATTCTAATATTCTTTTATAGGTTTTTGCTTCCTTGACCGTGGGTGTGCCATGGAGTAGGGTGTGATCAATGAACTGTTGGTGTGTGGAGGTTGGAAAATCTTCAAAAGGTTTGATTCCTTTTAGTTCCCCTGCTGTAGTTGCGCTTTTAATGCTTCTGATGAGCCCTTCCATCATCAGAATGAACATGAAGGGGGACAACGGGTCTCCTTGTCTGATGCCTCTCGAAGGACATAAGGGTTTGTTGGGGATCCATTAATTAGGAGCGAGTAGCTTGTCGTTGAGACTAGATTGACAATCCAGTTGATCCAGTGTTGTTCAAACCCAAAGGCTTCCAACGTTTTGTCCATATAGTGCCAACTAATCTTATCGTAAGCCTTCACCAGGTCAAGTTGGATTATCATCCCCTGTCTCCTTTGGATTTTTAGCGTGTGTATAAGTTCATGGGCATGGATGATGTTATCTAGCATTTGTCTTCCTTCTACGAAATCCGCTTGCTCCTGTGAAATCAGTGTGGGTAGGAGTGGTTTTAGTCTATTGGCTATGACTTTGGAGATTATCTTGTAAACAACATTGCATAAAGCTATTGACTTGTAGCGATATGGGGTCCTTGCTTCATTTTCTTTTGGGATTAGAGTGATCATTGTGGCATTTAATGCTTTCAAGATAGAGGTCGAATGTCTGGAGTCTTCCACCACCCCATAAACATCATGTTTAACCACTTCCCAGCAAGATTTGAAAAATTCCACTATGAATCCATCTGGGCTTGGGGCCTTTCCATTGGGCATCTCCTAGATCACTTGGTCAATTTCCTCCTTTGTTATGGGTTTGTTTAGATTGATATTTTGTTCCTCTGTGACCAACCTGGGGATGTGCTGAGTTATCCTTTGTATAGCCTCAGTTTTGTCTTGGTTGGGTTCCTGGGCTATCCCCTGGAAGTGATTGACCAGTGTATTTTCAATTTCCTTGTGGGATTCTCTTTCAATCCCATCCTGATCCCTAATTTTCAGTATTTTGTTGTGGGTTCTTCTTGCAATGGTGGTTCTATAAAAAAACTTGGTATTTCGCTCCCCTTCCTTTAGTCACTTGATTCTGGACTTTTGGTGCCATAGAGTTTCTTCCTACTGGCATCTTGCTTCCCATTCCTGGGTCATTTGGATCTCTTCTCTTTTTCGATCCTCTGTGTAACCCTCGTCTATGCAGAGTTCTTGGAGTAGCCTCATTCTATCCTCGATATTTATTTTTCTTAGTTTATGTTCCCAAATATTTCCTTGCTCCACTTCTTGAGTTTGTGTTTGATGTACTTGAGTCTCTTATAAAGTTTGAACATCCTCGTCCCTTGATCTGGTAATTACTCCCGCCACCATTGGTTGATGTTTTCCTTGAAGGTGGGATGTTTGATCCAAAATTTCTCAAATCTAAAAGGTCTGTTCTTCAGAGTGGTTTGGAAGTTTGTTTCCAATTGGACTGGCCAATGGTCTGAACCCCCCAATGAAGGATGTTGCAATCTAAAGTTAGTCCCTGTAGAATGATGGATTCCGACACCAGGAATCTATCTAGCCTTGTGGCTACTTGGTAGTGATTACTTCATTTGTTATTCCAGGTGAACTGGCCATTGCTAGTTCTGATGTCTACCATCTCCATTGTATCAATGAAAGCTGAGAATTCCTCCGCATCTCTATCCAGTCTCCTGGTGCCCCTTTTTTTCTCTGCAAGTGTCGTGATTATGTTGACGTCCCCTGCCAAGATCCAGTGGAAGTTGTGGGATCTGGCCTTTAGATTTTATAGGTCTACAAGCATTCTCCTTTTTTCCTCCAACCTCTAAGGACCATACACATTGGTGCATAGGATCACCTCAGTGTTACCTATAATTTGCATGTTAACCAAGAGTGCGTGTCTCATGGATTTGACTGTTAGTAGGTTCAGTGATTGTGGGTTCCATAAGGTGAGTATACTGCCTGCCATCTATTGGTCTTTGATTCCCAACATCTTGTATTTGCTCCATTATTTTTTACTGAATGTTTCCATTCTGTCTACAATGCATTTTGTCTCTTGAATGAAACAGAGGTAAGGTTGTTCCTTCGTCATTCTATTTTTAAGGATTCTTTTCTTTCGTGGGTTGTTTAGGCCTCTTATACTCCATGTTATAATCTTCATTTAAACATGTGGGGGGGAGTTGGGAAAGAGATTTTTTATCTTACCTGAATTTATCAGCAGGGCTCCTAGTTCTTGTAGGGCTACGATGTTTAATTTCCTGCCTTTCTTCTGCCTCGTTTGCTTGGGTGAGTATTGTGGGTTCCCCTCGCCTGCTTTGATTCCCATGTGTCCTATCTCGTCGTGTGTACGCTTGATCCGTCTGGATTTTTCTTCCTCCCTTAGAAGGAAAAGGTATTGGATACGATCTAGTTGCTCCACTAGCACATTGTCTACTCTCTGCTTTTTCCCTCGCTCCAAGATGTTCGGGATATCTATTCCTTCCCTTTCCACAATGTCTCTGAGATCAGGATCTTACGTGCCTACCTCGCTTGGTGTCATCTCTGAATATCCGTCTGCCTCATGCATTGGGGTGTTGGCGTCTTCAATTCCTCCTTCCATAGAACTTGCGCTACCTCCATGTTCTCTCTTATTTCTTGGAATATCGATGTTCTCCTTAGTTGCTTGTTCCCTAGCTACTCTAGCTTTTACCTTTTCCTTTCCTCCTCCTTCCCCTTGGTTAGCCCTGTCCCATCCTTCTCGTCTAGTCTTGGCTTCTGAGTTGCTTTCTATTGGGGTTTTGCTTGGTTTCTTGTTTGCTCTGTTTCCGTGGTTCGGTTTTACAAACCCGTCTTCATCCTGCTGTGTTTTGGTGTTTTTTGTTTCTTGTTTTTTATTAAGAGGATATTCTCTGATTAAGTGTCCATGTTCATGGCATCTTCTGCATCTAAATGGGATCTGCTCATAATCGATGCTTTGTATCCATTCCTCATCCCTAAATTCCAGGCTTATGGCTTCCGAGAGTGCCCCTGACACATACATCTCTTTGCAGATCCTTGCATATGATGTATATCTCCCTTTTAGGGTTGCTTCTGATGTCTTAACATATTTTCTGAGTTTGTTCCTGATTGCTTCGAAGGTGGATGACAACCAATAGTCTAGCGATAAGGAGTAAAAGCTCAGCCATACTGGGTCATTTTTAAAGGTTTCTTTCTCTGGGGAGAAGTTTTCCTTCCACAACCCCATGTACAACCCTGCTGAGGCATGGAAGTATGGCCTCCCCTCAAAGAATTTATCCCTATCCTCCAGGTTCATGAAGACTATTGTGAAGAATCCTTTCGAACCATGGTGGAGTTCCACTTCTCCACTTGGCTTCCATTGATATTTTATCCAGTTGTGCAACGTTATTTCTGTGGGCCACAACCCCATGAACTTGCAGATTAGTGCATCCATCTTCATCTCGTCCCGGTAGAGTTGTGTTTGTGGGTGTTCCAATATAACCTTGGGTATCATTGTTGTTTTAGGTTTACATGGGTTGCACTCATCTTCCCCACTGGGGTTCGCTGGTCGCTGCGCCACCTTCTGGGATTCTCTGGTTGCCTCCCCCATGCGATCCCTTTTTTCCTGGTTGCTCTCCTGGTTCTTTTTCGATCCTGATCCCGAGGTGCTCGTCAGTGGTTCTTTGAACCCAACACCTCGTGGGCCTTTCCCCCTGTCCACCATTACTTGCTTGTATGATGGAGTGCCACTCCTGCCCCCTTTGGTAACCATTTTGTACACTGTTGAGACCGTGACTATCAAACCCTAGCTTACGGTTTCTTCAGAGCTCACGATGAACAACCTGAGATATTTAAGGAAAATGTCACATCATCAATTTAATGATAAAAAAAATAAAAATTAAAGGATCATGTATTTATTTCAATTTTGATTTCTAAGTGATAAGAGATTTATATATACATTTTTAATTTTTTCTAATAATTGCAAAGCCAAAGAGTCTGGGCGGTTGGGGCATAAGAGACCTTGATCTCTTCAACAAATCTTTGGCGGCCAAATCTTTATGGAGGGTTTTGTTTCATAAAGGCCTTTGGGGAGAAATAATAAGAAAAAAATACCTGAAAGGGGTTGAAGTCGTTTCTTGGCTTCGGAAAAAACACACCTCCTTTCCTTCAGCCTCCATCATTTGGAAGAACTTATTGTCTACACTACTAGTTGTCAAAAAATTGGGTAGCTTGGAAGGTAGGCTCATGGTCGAGAGTGCTTTTGGGGTTGGATCCTTTCATAGGTGGAGGTTCCGGTTACAGACTATCTAATGGTCTTCTTGTCCAACTCCATTGCTGGGGTTTATACTCATTAGCTAAATTATCCAAGGTTGGTTCCTCAAACATCTCAGGTCCACAAGCATGGCCCTCTTCTCAGGATATTGGACTCCCAGCTTCTTTTGCGGGAGAATGGAACTACTTCATTCAAGTTATAAGCCTTAGTGGACTTACCTTGTCAGATGAACCAAACTCGTTGCCTTGGACCTGGAACAAGGAAGATGGAGCTGTGAAAGTGAAGGAGGCTTATAATGCCTTAACTTATCTTTCAGTTGATGAATATTGCAGGTGGTGGTACTCCTTGATTTGGAAAATCAAAGCTCCTTCCAAAATAATTATCTTTATGTGGCTCTGCCTAGAAAACAAAGTCTTAACATGAGAGAATTATACAAAAAGAGGCGGCATTGGACCTTCTGTCTGTCCACTCTGCTTGAATAGCGAGGAGACTACTCAACATCTTTTTTTTTACTATTCCTTCTCCCAGGAGCTTTGGAAATTGACTTGCAACTCACTAAACATCATATTTAATTGGTAGTTTCGACCCCTAGAAGAAAATTTGAAATGCTAGTTTTTAGTCAATCCCAAGGCAATTTATGTTCCTTTCTTTGTGACTTGGGGTCTCTGGCTCTACATGAATGCCATCATATTTGAAGGGAATAGGCAGTTGTTGGAGGTTGTAGGGAGGAAATTCCTCAAAGCTATAGCAAAATTCACAATTGGCCCTGGGGAAGTCAAGGTTAAATCTTTGATAAATCCAACATTTTTTGGTAATTCTCCCGTTGGCTTCTTTGATGGGGCAAGCACTGAGGAGTAGAGTGGGATAGGAATTGTGGTGAAAGTCTCTCCCTCACACTGCTTCAAAGCTCATATGGTGGTCGGAACATGTATAGACATAAGAGCATAATTGTTGTCTCTCTCGGGACTTTTCTTCCTAAGTTAGCACATTGGTTTGCAATCTTTATTTGTATTTGGAGACTCCAAAGTAGTTGTGGACTGGTTCAATGGAGATGCGACCCTAAATGTTTTGGTACTTCAGGATTGGAAGAGAAGAATTCAAACTCTACATTCCAACTTCTCTTCAATCAAAGATCTACATATTCATCGTGAATTCAAAACCCAGGTAGATAAACTATCCAAACTTGGTCTCTCTAGCCAGTTTGGTCTTTTGCAGGTTGAAGAATTTGAAGAAGAAACCTTGGTTTCTTCATCTACTTTTCTCCTTTCTGAGAATCTTTTGGATACGTCGTTCTTTATAGAAGGTTGGGACATCAAGTGAATTGAAGAAGTTGGGAGTTATAAGATATTGAATTGTAAGCATATAAGTATAAGGGATATGGTAGATTGTGAAAGATGAAACAATTATTTGATGTCTTGCGGATGAAAACCAAAAGATCATTTTTTGTTGTTGTTGTGTTCAATCACATAGAATTATGTAGCAGTCTTGTTCATAGACTTTGCTACATCTCCTAATTGGAAAGTTTCTATTGATTCGTAATGAATAGCATAGAAGCTACATTTTTCATGTGGAAAATAAAATAAAATAAAATAAAACACAGACACACACACACACACACACACACATATATGGAAAAAAGTTAAGTAATTTTATTAAAGTTATTAAAATTACAATAATACGCATCGAGTAGTATTACAAATTGCCTCATGAAGCCAAATACAAAAAGAAAATGTTCAGATGATGATGACTGTCATAATTAATGTTCAGTGAGACCAAATTTGATCTATTGGACCTTAAGAAGGTAAATGACTACTTAGCTTTCTCTAGAGTTTTAATTATGTGCTCGAAAATCCTTAAAAGAAGTGTTCCAAGATCACCATAGTTTTGTCGAGTTGGAAGGCTAGGAAGGTTGGTAGTGTGAGGGATATTTTGAAATTGTGTGTATATGCTAGACATTCTAGGAGAAAGTGTTTTTCATCTTCAACACTCTTTGTGTCACATTGCTGACAAATTCTTTCATCCCACAACATTTTGGGAACCGTCCATAAGCCAATTTCACTATGGAGCTCGTTAGAATTTGTTCTTAGCTTAGCAATGTTGATTTTCTTCTTTACACTAGTGAAAACATAGAGATACTTTTGATTTTCTAGATTAGGGTTAATTACCTCCTTATAATATCTTAATTTGATTATGCCCTCTAACTCTTCATGTCACTGGTCTTTACATTTAGAAGTGATAATATTTTTAATATTATCCTTATTCTGTAAAATGATTTATTCCTTTATTCCTTGCCATCCCTGCTTGAACCGAAGGTGGTTTTGGTTGGAGTTTGAAGCGATTTTGGGAAGTCTCTTGTCTTCGATTTTGTTTAACTTGTTCTTATACATCACGTACTCGATAAAGTAAAATTTTTATATTTAGTTTTTTTTTTTAATTCCTTCCATATGTAATGAATCTATTTCGAATCAAAATAAATTTATCATAAATGAATATTGTTAAAATTAAAGTTATTGCTCATAACGTTTATAATGAATTTGGTTAAAAATTATCTAAAAAAATAAATTGTAAAATTTATAATAAAAAAATTTGTGTATGAACATCATTTCATTTTAACTTATTATAATCTTAATAATATAAGATATAAATTTACTCATATCGTATCTTAATTACTTTTAAGATTATAATGATATTAATACTTTTTTTTAAAAACTAGTTGGCATTAGTATTAGCATGATACAAAAATGAGTACATACAACACTCCTTGTGGCCTGCCACTTGGGAAACCAAGACCACATGCGTGAAAGTATATCATTGTTCCCATCATGTAAAAAACTATAATGTCTTTGATACTAATTATAAACTGAGATAATTGCCTTTCCATCCTACTATAAACTGAAAAACAAGCATAAAAGCAATGATGGAGAAGGTAACTAATGATCCCCCTTTGTAGAAACCAAGATAAACAATAGAACTTATGTTGAGGGCCCATCCTCCCGCTTCAGGCAACCTCCCTTGTTATTCTACTCCATTGGCTCTGTTGGAACAAATATTGAAATTTTGGCTTTCGGTAGCTTAGGAGGAAAAAAATTATAGTGTTTAGCTACCGAAAGTGCAGACTTTCGGTAGCTTAAATCTCAGGTTGCATATGCCCTTAACTGCCGAAAGTGTAGTGGTGTTTTTACCCAGAAATCAAGTCACGAGGAGGCACTAAAAGAATGCAATAAACGACAATAAAATTTCTATAATAGGGTTTACATAAATGCCATGTCACCATTTCGTGGTTTCGACAATCGAGGGTTTGGCCGACATAGATATTTTGACCATTGCTCTGTTTCCCCGAAAGCCAAAAGCCGAAATCGGGGTTTCAGGACTTTTGGTGGCTTATAGCGCTCTGAAATCGCACTGTTAGCTACCGAAATCCATGACTTTCGGTGGCTAAGATACCCCTGTTTTCGGTCTGTTAGCCACCGAAATCGCATGTTTTTTCTAGTGACAAATCTGCCTTAGAAAAACTCAATTTTCTTAGTCGTGGAAAGGTCATTTTCTGCGTTCGAATAGTCGATCGACATGTGCAGATCCTAATATTTCCAGTGGTGTCTTCATAATTTCATTGGAGCTTGGGAAGATAGTCAAAAGTCCCCCGGAAGATGAGGTTTGTTTTCAGAAATGTGGCGTTTTTTACTGTGCCGAGTCATCATTTTCAAATGATGATTCTGAGCGACTGGAGTATCATTTTGAGAAATGGTCGGAGGATTTTGTGCCTAACACATCAAAGATCAATAGCCTCTCTTAGTTTTCCTACAGGTGTCGGAGAATCGAATCCATCTCCGAGCCCTAATTTTCGGATCTCATATTTTCCTGTTTTGACACATGTTTGTAAAATGCAGATTTGGGGCAAATGAAAATGGAGCTCAGGGAACTGAGAAAGGTTTTTTCTCATAATAAATTTATGCAAAAAAGCCTCTTTCAGTTTATACATAGCTACCGCGATTCGAGAGATACAGAACCATAATCGTAGCCCTATTTTTTAGCAGTTTGGCCCATTTTCTATGGTAGAAAGTTTCAAGAATTGATTGTAACTGTTGTTAATTTTGGGGAGGAAATTCGACCTCAATACCTATATGAGGCATCTTTGTAACATTTAAAAACAGAGGGGGGGAACAACTCGAGAGCCTTTTTGGAGGTTGGGTTTGTAATGCATTCCTTTTCAGCAAATATAGAACATAATGCCAAGAGATTCTACACCTCGTCACTGTGTAATTTTGGTTTTCCTGTATTGTTTTCTCATGTTTACACTCATTATTTATTCCTTCTTTTACATAATCAGCTTGTAATGGCTCTAATTCAGTAATACCTCTGCTATAGTCATTTATGGGCAGCTTGTTAGGTTCAGTTTTTCCTCTGTTTATGCTGTGAGCTAAACAAGACGTGTAGCTTGACTGTTTCTGCCTAATTTACAAGTTATATACATGCATGTTTGTCTTTCAAAGTTATTTGTCATTCCTCCATTGAAATAAAGATTAGAATTATTAGAACTAAATACCTAACTCTTTGTTTCAGTCTCCTTTATCCCCTATCTTCTATCCATCTTCCTTATTTCAATTAAATTAGGCAAACGAGGGCATGCCTCTTCATTTATGATCTATAAGCGATTGAAATGCCTGTTTCAGACTTGGTTCTAGAAGCCTCATATGAATGATCAATAAAAAAAAATTATTTCATTTAAAATGTGCTAAGTCTTGACTCTATTACAGCCTAGAACCAATTCTTGTGACAACATTTTCTGGCGTTGTTGCCAGGGACGGAAGAACGAAGCTATCTTCCCTGGGATACGACAAAAGTTTAGAGCTATTCCTTGATGGTGAACAAGGGATAAACATTCAATTGGTTGTGATCATTCACCTGGCGACTCCTTGGTTCGAAGACTCTACATGATTCACCGACGACTCCATTGGTCTCAAAATGTCGAATTCGCTCGCTGCTCGGATTGCTGCAAGGTTTTCTCCTCTAGACTTTACAAATGTTTATGGTTTTCCAAACATTAAAATTTGGGAAGATGTCCTTCCTAAATTTGGAGGATATGTGGACGATAATCCTGCTCAACACTTGCTTGAATTCCATATGCTCATGGATGAATTAAATGTACATCATGAAGATGTCCTCATGAAGTTGTTTATGTTTTCATTGGAAAGAGATGCTAGGCTATGGTATAAAGCTTTACCCCATTCCAGTATTCCTTCATTGAAATATTTTCATACACTTTCTCATCAACATTGTAAGAGGATATATTCAGTTGAAATCCTTTTTGAAGATTGTTGTAATATAGAATTCATAAGACAAAAAGATCAAACAAATCCTCTTGAAGAGGAGGAAGGAATATCATAAATTTCTCAAGTTGATGAAGATGATCAGTATGAAGAAGAGTTGGATAATAAAGAAGCAGGATATGATAGTTCTTGTGATCATATTCGAGAAGAAGATATTCAACATCACGATCAACCTGCAGAAGAGAAAGAAAATAATTGTTGTTTTATCTAGAAAATATAGAGACCACCTTCTCCTTTAACTGAAGAAGAAATAGATTTGCTTCTGCATAGTCATGTTACAGCCCCTGCTTACATAGATTTGCAGTGTATACACAGTCCCAGATATGAGAGTCAGACTTCTTCCATTTCTGAAAATGTAAATCTGATTTTAAATAATGACAGTCATGTGTTTGATGAAACCTTACAGGAAGTTAATGAACCTATTTATGATCATGATTTCCAGCCAAGAAATCAACTTGTAAGCCCTGTTTTGTTTCATGAAGAGGATAGGGCTGTCACATTTAATAGTCTTGAAGGAATTTCACTGTTCAAGGATGTTTTAGACTGTGATTTGGAGGAGTGTGATTAAGAAATAAACAGTATGCCAGAGATAGTAACATAGTTGCCTTTGCTTGAGAGATCCATAGTTGATGTCCCGAGCATTTGTCTGACTGATGACCCTCCCGAGTTATCTGCTGAACCTAAATATGATGAGTATAGTGATGATTATTACATTGTTTCTGTAAAACAACTAGCTGTAGATTTTTCATGGAGGGATGATGGTCTTCAGACAAGATTGTGCCATGATTTTGGAGATGCCATTGCAGATGATGTTGAAGGGTGCTCAGATATTCTCTTTGGGAATGATCCTGAGCATTATAAATCAGAACGTAGAGTAGTCCTGGATGTTTTAAAACCTCAGGACCATATATTTTTCCAAGATCCTTTTGCTGAACTTTTAGATTTATTTAATGGAGGAACATGCTATGTCATGGATATTTTGTCACAGGAATCGAGGAAAAGTTTGAAAATTCATGATCAACAACATTTCAGATGGAAGTTGTCAGTTTCCTTTTTCAGCCTGCTCAAAGAAAGTGTGAGCAGATTTCAAATAAGTAGACAGTTTTAGGATTGGCTTCACTGGCATTTTTGTATCATTTGATTCAGTGGGAATATTTTAGTAGTTAGAGTAGGTGATGCATATAAATAAGCTTGACTTTGAGCATTAGAGTACAACAATGGTTTTAAGTATATTTCTAGTTTAGTTTAGCATCGTGTATGGTTTTGATTTAAGACATTATGACTCCATAGCCCAATGAATGCATAAGAGGCTTTTTGTTTCAGAAAGGTGCAAGCAAAGTGACAGGGTTCATCGTTTGATAAGGATGATTTCAGGTCACCCAATGGATGAAGGCACTTGGTCTACTGTTCTTGGCGCTTTGTAGGAAAGCACCATCCCTAGATGGAGCCTATGTTGGAACAAATATTGAAATTTTGGCTTTCGGTAGCTTAGGAGGAAAAAATTTATAGTGTTTAGCTATCGAAGTGCAGACTTTCGGTAGCTTAAATATCAGGTTTCATATGCCCTTAGCTGCCGAAAGTGTAGAGGTGTTTTTACCCAGAAATCAAGTCACGAGGAGGCACTAAAAGAATGCAATAAACGGAAATAAAATCGCTATAATAGGGTTTTACATAAATGCCACGTCACCATTTCGGGGTTTCGGTAGTCGGGGGTTTGGCCAACATAGAGATTTTGATCATTGCTCCGTTTCCCCGAAATCTGAAAGCCGAAATCTGGATTTCTGGACTTTCAGTGGCTTATGGTGCTCTGAAATCGCACTATTAGCTGTCGAAAGCCAGGAATTTCGGTGGCTAAGTTACCCCTGTTTTCGACCTGTTAGCCACCGAAATCGTAGGTTTTTTCTAGTGACAAAACCGCCTTAGAAAAACTCAATTTTCTCAGCTGTGGAAAGGTCGTTTTCCGAGTTCAAATAGTCTATTGACATATACAGATCCTAAGATTTCTAGTGGTGTCTTCGGAATTTCATTTGAATCTTGGGAAGGTAGTCAAAAGTCCCTCGAAAGATGAGGTTCGTTTTCAGAAATGTGGCATTTTTTACTGTGTTGAGTCATCATTTTCAAATGATGATTCTGAGCGACTGTAGTATCATTTTGAGAAATGGTCAGAGGATTTCGTGCCTAACACATCAGAGATCAATAGCCTCTCTCAGTTTTCCTACAGGTGTCATAGATTGGGAGAATCGAATCCATCTTCGAGCCCTAATTTTTGGATCTCATATTTTCCTGTTTTGACACATGTTTATAAAATGCAGATTTGGGGCAAATGAAAACGGATCTCAGGGAGATGAGAGACGTTTTTTCTCATAATAAATAGATGCACAAAAGCCTCTTTCAGTTTATACACAACTCTCACGATTTGAGAGATACATAGCCATAACCTCAGTCCCGGTTTTCAGCAGTTTGGTCCATTTTCTATGGCAGAAAGTTTCAAGAATTGATTGTAACTGTTGTTATTTTTTGGGAGGAAATTCGACCTCAAAACCTTATGAGGCATATTTGTAACATTTAAAAATAGAGGGGGGGAACAACCTGAGAGCCTTTTTGGAGGCTAGGTTTGTAATGCATTCCTTTTCAACAAATATATAACATAATGCCAAGAGATTCTACACCTCGTCACTCTGTAATTTTGTTTTTCCTGTATTGTTTTCTCAGGTTTACATTCATTATTTCTTCCTTCTTTTACATATTCAGCTTATAATGGCTCTAATTCAGTAATACCTCTGCCATAGTCATTTATTGGGCAACCTATTAGGTTCAGTTTTTCCTTTGTTTATGCTGTGAGCTAAACAAGACCTGTAGCTTGACTGTTTCTGCCTAATTTACAAGTTATATATATGCATGTTTGTTTTTTGAAGTTACTTGTCATTACGCCATTGAAATAAAGATTAGAATTATCAGAACTAGATACCTAACTCTTTGTTTTAGTCTCCTTTATCCCCTATCTTCTATCCATCTTCCTTATTTCAATCAAATTAGGCAAACAAAGTCATGCCTCTTCATTTCTGATCTATAAGCGATTGAAAAGCCTATTTCAGACCTGGTTCTAGAAGCCTCATATGACTGGTCAATCAATAAAATTTATTTCATTTAAAATGTGCTAAGTCTTGGCTCTATTATAGCCTAGAACCAACTCTTGTGACAACAGGTTCCTCATCTACCAGGACAGGGTTGGAGGGAGTACCCTCATATGCTAGGAAGAGGTCTGTGTTTTCCTTGGGAGTACCTTGAAAGTATGCAAGAGTGTCAACATACATTTCAATATTGAATACCTACTGGCAAAGAGCATCAAATTTTTGATCCATGATATGTAGCTTGTCCTTTATGGCTTACTGTTGGTTGCCCTTCTCCTCAACAACTGCCACAGTAAATGCTTTGTTCATTCAATATAATTTTGTTGGTTTGAAATTTTTTGTATCCTTAATACGAGGATATCTAGAATCAGGAATCTAGTTTGTAAAATCTTCCTCTAGTTGTTCCTTTGTGAGCCACTGCCTCTGCTATTTGAATTTCTCCTCCATGCCATCAATTTCCCTTTTGATATCCTTAGAAAACTAGATCTAGAAGTATGAGGCAACCCTCATTACATCTAGCTAGGCCCTGGTCAGGTGCTTGGGAGTCTTGAAATGAGGGGAGGGTTTAGGAGCCAAGGGAGTACCTTTGCAGGTGCTCCTCTTGCTATATATAGGTCAAGAAACATGGTTAGTGGGTTTCATGCTTGAAGATAGAGTAGGACCATAGCCTAACATGAACCCCTCAAGACATAGATGAAATGAAGGAGCACTGCCCACCAAAGAAATAGAGCAAAAAACCACATCGAGATCCTGAAACAAGGAAGATCCAACAACATAAGAGAGTCCACAAACCAAACATAGACCAAGCTTCTAAAACTAGGGGAATGACTGTGCCTTTTACCTTTGAAAACCTCACAAAACCTTTTCCAGATTGACCCTGCCCCCAACGATGAGGAAGAGAAGGTGACAACCCCATACAGAGCACACCCTCGACTTAGGGAAAGCCAAAGATATAAACAATAAAGGGACAGGGTAATGCCAATCACCAAAGTCAAAACCAACTTGAGAGTAGGGGCTCAAAAATGCATGAGACACTAATGGGTATGAGATAGTGAGGTAATAGATTTTTTCTCCCATAAACCACCCCCATCACCCAACAAACTCAATGGATTCACTAAGTCCTCCCTTGGCTCCTTGACAAAATAAAACCAAATCAAAATCCAGATTGCAAAAACACAAAGAAAATTACCGACCAAGGGATGCTGAACTTGCCTCTAACTGCATGAATTGAGTTAAAATCCACCAAGTCTTGAGCAGGCTGACTTTGTAACCTGTGTTGCCTAGTTTTCCTACCTAGCTTCATTGTAGGCTATAAATACTTCCATGCCAATTCTTTCCATAATTGAAAGCTAAGCCATTACTTCTCCTTGATCATTCACACAACTACCATCCAGACTAACCATCCCAACCATAAATACTCATGTACTGACGCAATATCGTCCGCGAGAATTGAACTTGGGTGGGGAGGATAACAATCATTCCTCCCAACCACTCAAGCTAAACCTAATTGACAATGTAAACATCACCATTGTTATTATAAAATAAAAAATATTTTCAAATCAAATTAATTTTTTAAACTTTTTAATTTCAATTTGTCTTGAAATATTTATATTATTTTTTTACAAATAATTGTCAATTACCCATTCAACCACATAGACAATATTCCTCCTTAAAGGAGAAATAACAAAATTAAATATATATTTTAAAATTTGAATTTAAAAGGTGAAAGCTTAAAGTTCAACTCTAATTACACTTATGTCATTAAATAATGTGAAAGCTTATTTTAGATTAAAAAGGACAAAAATGGAACCTAACAACCTTCCACATCACCTTTTTAATACATTCAATTAAATATCAAGATTTGGGGAAATGATCTTAATACTTTCATTTATATTTAATTACATCTTTACCATTAAACTACTTGAAAGCTTAATCTAGATTAAAAATAATAAAAATGAAGTAACTTTCCAATATTACTTTTTTAATACATCATATATATATATATATATTTTGGAATCGATTATGACATATTCATTTTACATATTTCCTTCCATTTACACAACACTTGCCAATAAGTCTACACCCCTGCAGGCATATTAAATTTTTTTTTTTTGTAAATAAAAAAAGGTGGATCCTTGTATTATATCATTAGTTTACAGCTATAAGTCGTTTGGCAACCACCTGTCCTGCCACAGAAGGGAAACCAGGACAGGTGGCTCCAAGCAATGATAATTCTATCATGACTGTGGAATTGTTTGCGAAATTGTACAAAAACCCAACTTGCTAGCCTAGGGCGTGCTTCATCCAGAGACACCATTACTATGCTAACTATACAACTGTACAAAAGATTTGAAACTATAATTGACAGAAAATAGAGTCTGGGGTGGGCCGCTTCAAGCCAAAGGGGAACCTGGGTGTCCATTGGAAGTGAAGGCCGGGACAAACTTCTGCTTGCACGTGGGGCAACTTGCAGACTTTGGGGCACCTGAGAAGGCATCATATAGCAAATCCAAGCACTGATTGATGATCCTTTGTCCTTGCGCCTGCTCGTCTTGTCGTTGCCTGATATAAAAAAGGAGTGCAAGGTGCTCCTCAACCAGATAATGGATGTTCTCTCTGCCTTCAGAAACTTGCTAGCTGGGAGGAATCTCCTCCTCTACATTGCAACCACCTTCCCACCAGCAAGGATGGAAGTCGAGGATGGAGGGAGAATCTTCCTTAAGCTCCAGGCTTGGGCCTGGTTGAGAAGAAGAGGGTGGCCCTGTATGCTGAAGAGGAGGTGGAGCCTCCTCTTTTTCCAAGTTGAGGCTCAGAGGAATCTCTGCCCTTGAAGCAATGGCCGGTGAGAGAAGAGGCAACAATTGAGAATGCATGGTGGGGGACGGGGTCTCCTCCTTTGGAGTGCACAGGGAGGTCTGGGTCTTGGGAGACAAAATTTCCAATTTTGAGGTGCGCATGGTGGTCTGAGCACTGCTAGTGTGAGTGCAGGGACAACTGAAGTGAGAAATCAGAGCTCGTTGGGAAGCTGAGTCGATTGTCACGGGTGTAGGTATTTTTGTTTTTGCTTGCTCGCCCGGGCTTGCCTCTGTCCCTCGACATGGTGGAAAAAAGCATAGGGGTGGTGGAGGGGCAATGGTGGTCTGGGTAGGCACATAAAGCATGCAGAGAGCGAGTGGATGAGTCGGGAGGGCCGAGAGAGACAGTGCTGGAATAGCTGCTGGCGACGAGCAAGAGAATGAGCGCACCATGGACAAATTTAACACCACTAAGGGCCATTGAAACCTCTCCCATCGCCATTGAAGGTTGATATGACTGGTTCAAGCTCTTAGTACCTATGGTATGGCTGGAGTGCTCATCCAGGCACACTGAGTTAAATGCCATAAGAGTTCGATGCACAGAGAGTTATATCCTTGGGGGTGGCGGCCTGGGACATTAAATCTCTTCGCCATCTGTCCCGTCCAGGTGTCCTCCCACTTTGGCCTTGTGTCACCCCATCTGGATACAGGGACATTAAATATTAAGATTTGATAAAATTTTCTTAATATTTTCATTTACATTATATTAAAATATAAAATTAACATTCATAAAAATATTTAATTTTATTTTTTATACTTATTTATTAATTTTTTATTTATTTTAAAATCGTAGATTTATCAAACAACCAAGAAATCAAATTTCAAAAAAAAGAAAAATCAAACTTTTTTTTAAATTACAAAACTTAAAAAAAATAAAAATTGTACTTTAAAACATTTAATTAAAAGAATTAAAAACTTCAGAAAAGGTTCGTCATCCCTCTCACAATAGATCTATTGTGAAAACTCAAAGGTTGACTCTAATTACACCTCTGTACTTAAACCACTTATTTAAAAAAAAAAGAAAAAAAAAAATGGTAACAACCTTCCAACATCACTATTTAATACATCCAATTGTGTGGCACTTACCAACACGATTACGTGATTACAAAGAATTTCGAAAGCACTTTTCCACTTTCAACTGAGACAATACAAACTTCACATCATCAATTAATTGTCAACTGAAAGAGTTTTAACAGAAAGGAAGACCACACAGGTTCCTATCTCTGGAAACATTATATTAATACCAGTCCGTCGTAATATCGCTCCTACCCAAAAACATCACCCTGCAATCGGCCACTCTCTCGTCGCTCCTTCTAGTGAACGACAAATTCAATCACTGCTGCCAAACTCTCCAAGAAAGCCAGTAAAATAATGGCCCACGACGAACCCAACAAGGTCTGTAGAGTGGCTGTGATAGGAGCAGGAGCAGCTGGGCTAGTAGCTGCCCGGGAATTAAACCGAGAGGGACACCAAATAGTAGTTTTTGAACAAGCTGATCATGTGGGTGGCACCTGGGTGTACGACCCACATATGGAAACCGATCCTCTGGGACTGGATCCTGCCCGTACGGTTGTTCACAGTAGCATGTACTTGTCCCTGAGGACTAATCTCCCACGCGAGTTGATGGGTTTCACGGATTACCCATTTAGGGTGGTGGAAGGGAGGGACTGCAGAAGGTTCCCTGGACATAAGGAAGTGGCTCTTTATCTTCAAGATTTTGCTGCAGAGTTTGGGCTGTTGAGCTTTATCAGATTCAGGACAGAGGTTGAGTATGTGGGTAGGGATCCCAATAATGAGAATCAATGGATTGTGAGGTCTAATGCAGAGAAGAGAGATGTGATAGAGGAGGTCTATGATGCTGTGGTTGTGTGCAATGGGCATCATACCCAGCCCAGAGTTGCAGAAATCCCCGGTACTCTATGATTTATGCAGCAAGGATTGTGTTAGTTACATTTTTTTTTTAAATCGAAATTTGCGGAATCTGAAGCAATTTGCTAGATGCGGTGAATTTAATTGCCACAAATCAACATAACAGTTTGTGAACAATATATGAATCCAGACATGTATTTGAACAATAGATTGTGTGCTTACATGTTTTCAGTGCTTTACGTATTTTTAGATCAAATTTGTAGTATTTTTTTCCAAAGGAAAAAATCCTTATATTTGAAATTTTCGAGAAAGAAACCAAAATATACATTGTTCTGTGTTGAGATTGCTCAGAGACTGTTCCATATGTAGCCTATGCACTTATTTTCTAAAAAAGAAACTATGTACACTTATTACAGTCCTTCACTATATTCAATTATTTAATTGGTCCTTATGTATCAAAAAACATTAAAGGCTTATTCTGGTGGAGAACCAGAATATTTCATACAATCTGGAATATCTAATACCTTAGCCCTGATTTCAAGAAAACAATCAATACATAGATTTCTCAGTTTCTGAAACGAGAGTGCCTCCTCTGTACTTAAGTACAAGGAGGGTACCCTCTTGCAGGATCAAAGTTTCTTTAGACAAAGTATTTACTTGTGAGTTGAATTCTCGATAAATACGAGTGAAAGTAATAAACTCAAAATTGGTATTTACCTCCTTTACTTGATTCATGAATCAGATGATAGGAATAAAGACCATATTTTCAATTCTACACTGATGATTTGTCCAATCTATCATGAGTTTTAAGTCCCCAAGGACTTGAATATGCTTTAATCCTCGCTTCTCTGCAGCTTTTAACAACACCCAAAGTGCATAGAGTTCAGCCCGATTGTTGGAACCTTGACCAGCAGCATACTTCAGATAAAAATAATGATTTGTATCTAAGTAAAGGGCAGCCCCTGCTCCACAGATACCTGGGTCTCCTTGACTTGCACCATCAAAGAAACCCCAGGGTTTCTCTTGATCAATACTGGGCATCATTAAACTTCTAACTATTTTCTCCGTTGGACTCTTTTTATTTACATTCCATAGCCAATCTGACCTTATGAGCTACCTGAGCAGGTGTAAGAACCAAATCCTGGAAAGTCCTCTGATTACTGGTCCACCAAATTCCATAAATAAAAAGGCAAGGAAGTCCCTTCAAATCTGCAACTGCCTTATCTGTGATCCAATCAAGGAGACAGTCAGCCAGAGTCAACTTGTCCCATTTAATTAAACCCACAAAGGCTTGTGCTGCCTCCTTCCAAACAGATAGTGCAAAAGGACAGGTCAGAAACAGATGGTTCACAGTTTCATGACTAATCTTACAAAGAATGCATCTGGTAGGCCCTACCCAATTCCTCTTCTGTCCATTGTCCCCAAGTTAAAATTCTGTTGGCTAGATCCAACCACAATAGTATTTTTATTTTTAATGGACATGCCAATTTCCACACAGATCTCCACCACCAAACTCTTTCAATGGGCAGGTCTTCTTCAGTTCTTGCAGCATAACCTAGTTTGACAGCATAATCCCCTGTACCACTATTCTTGGACCATTTGAGTTGATCATATTTTTCTGACAGTGTTATAGCACTATCGTTAAGAAGATTAACAAAGTGGTTCCACTCCTCTGCCAAAATCCCTTGTAAGTTTAAATCTTCTGCAGTCAACCACCCCTGTGACCAAGCATTCGTATGTATCTGAGTTGCTGTCTCCCTTAGTGAGAAAATCCCAGCATGCTGACGCTTCATCATCAAAGCCTCAGACAACTTAAAATAACCTTTGGCCCCTATCCATGGATCTTCTCCTATCCGAACCTTTCTTCCATTCCCAACTAGCCAAGCTGTCCATTTACCTATTAAAGGAAAGCCTTTTCCATAGCTTTCTAGACTATAAAGTTCACTGTATATGTTTCCTCTCCGATCTGAACACCAATGTTCTATAGTACTCCCCTTTAAATATTTAGATAGCATCACTCTTACCCAAAGGCCTTCAGTACAAACCAATCTCCATAGGCTTTTGGCTGCAAGTGCAGAGCTGAAAAGGTAAATGTTCTTTAATCCCCATCCTCCAGCATACTTTGGTAAGGCTAGTCTAGACCACTTGACCAGTGGCATGCCTTCTGTAGCCCTCTTACCTGTCCACAAAAAACTAAAACATTTCTTTTTTTTTAGTTAGGATACCCTTTCGAATCTTTGCAATAGTCATTCAGTACACAAGGATGCTCTCCAGCACTGCCTTGACCAAGATTAATCTCCCAGCACGAGACAGCCATCTAGTGCACCAGACTGAAATTCTTGCTTCCATCTTGTTATATAGCCAAAGCCAATTATCATAATGGTAATCGTTGGGTTTTAACATGAATCCTAAATATTTTACCCCTTGATCCAAGCCACCCCTGTTCATTGTAAAGAGAAGATCTGCCTGTAACTTCACATCCTCAACTAATTCATTGCACAGCGTTGTAGATTTATTCAGGTTAATTACCAATCCTGTAGCTTTGCAGTAAAGGTCCAGCAATTCTTTTATTTTCTCCAATTCCCTTACAGATCCATGGCCAAAAATCAAAATGTCATATACAAACAATAGATGAGAGATATATACAGAATTTGAAATTCTAATACTCTTCAACTCTCCTCTTGTTAGCCTCATAATCCTAAAGTTCTATAGTCTAAGTATTTTCTAGTTTAAATGTTTTTAGAAATTAGTTTATTCTAGTTTGTTAGGATAAAGACACCTAACTTCTGTGTAAAGGACACCTATCATACTCATGTGATTATGTAATTGGTTGTTCTTCTACATTTTAGTTTAGAGTTGAGCTATATAAACAAGCTCTTTCTTCAAGTGAGGTCAAGTAGGTTTTGAGGCCTCCTGTTTGTAATTATATTTTCCTTATTAATAAAATTATGTGTATGAGTACACTTCTTTGTTAAGAACCAAAGACCTGAATACAAAATATCACAATAGATCCAAAGATATCTGAATACAATCACCACACAAGATATATGAAACCATATAGAAAACCACAACTTTATTATAGAAACTCTTGAGGTAGGGCAACACCATACAATGGATCCTATTATGGAAGGGCAACACCATACAAGGGATCCTATTATGTAAGGTAGCTAGAGAGGTAGTGGGGGGGCCTAGAGGGCCCATAGTGATAATAGTGGAGGTCATTCAATGTAAGATGGACTAGGTCCACTATATTATTAAATAAGGCCCACTATGGTAGTTAGATATAATAAATGGGTAATTAGATATAATAAATGTAAGAGGACTTCTTAGAAGGTTCTACTTCTAGAAGATTCTTCCTCTAGAATGTTCTTAGGTGATAGTAGCACTATATAAATGGGTTCAAGCAATGTAATGAGATATGAAGAGAAGTATTGTATTTGGAGCTGAAGCTCATTAGGAGGATGCCCCCTCTAAGAGGCAAGTGAACAGGAGAGGATCCCTTCCATAATAGGATCCATTGTATGGTGTTGCCTTACCTCAAGGGTTTCTATAATAAAGTTGTGGTTTTCTATATGGTTTCATATATTTTGTGTGGTGATTGTACACAAGATATATGAAACCATATAGAAAACCACAACTTTATTATAGAAACCCTTGAGGTAGGGCAACACCATACAATGGATCCTATTATGGAAGGGATCCTCTCCTGTTCACTTGCCTCTTCGAGGGGGCATCCTCCTAATGA
>ML779309.1:1246321-1271417 GCA_009831015.1 Picea engelmannii | reverse complement strand
GAGGTACGGAATTTGCATAGGAGTCAGTTATCATCACGCTATTGCGGACGGAGTTTCCTTTTGGCATTTCATGAAGTGTTGGGCAGATTGTAGTAGAGGGCTTCCTATTTCGAAGAAACCGTACCACATGAGAACGGTCTTTAAGAGGGATTACGCCATACCCAATATGTCACTGAAGGCTAAACAGGTACTCACCGATCGCTCCACGGAAGCGCACATTTTCACGTTTATGCGAGATGATGCACTGCCGGCAAAATATTCAACAACCACCGGCGACGTCTCAGGGGAGATCTCTGAGAACAGTATTATTAATATACCGAATTCTGTGAAGGAAGATACAACACTAGAAATTTCAACTTTTCATTTCAGCGAAAGCATGATTCAAAATTTGAAGGAACGATCCGGGGCTTCATCTTCATTGGTAGCAGTTTCAGCACAGTTTTGGAGATCAGTAATCAAAGCTCGGCAAGTCCCAGAGAAAGAGCCGGTTTGCTTTGAATTGGTAGCTGATGGTAGAGACCGGGTAAAACCGCCCTTACCTCCAACGTATTTTGGGAACTTCCTGTCCATGGGTATTGGCCGGACTACCGCCAAACAGCTACTTGAGCAAGATATCGGATTTGCTGCCGCTCTCGTTCAAGAAGTCATCAATTCTTGCATCACAGAAGAGCACATCAATAATCAGATAGACTGGGCCGAGTCTAATCTGAACAGTAAGAGAGACGGAGTTATATTTGGAAATATAGTAGACGCCCGCTACAAAGTTTATGTACTCAATTCTCCCAAATTTCCTGTTTACGCGTTAGACCATGGATTTGGAAGCCCGTTGAGAGTGCAGGAAGCATACATGAATTTATGCCATTTAGTTGGCTCAATGCTGCTCATGGCCGGAAGAGAAGGAAGAAGTATTTCTCTCACCACTCAACTCCCTCACCATCAGATGGAAACACTGAAACAAATCCTCATGGTCATCCCCGACTGAATATGCCTTTTTTATTTTTTTTAGTATTTCATATTAGTATGACATTAGTGCGTTTGAATATGTCTTTGTTTGAATGTGTTGTGTAGGCCCGGCAGATAAGATTACAATAATAGTGATAATTCCTGGTGGCACAGATCTATGGGTTTAAATGTTATGTCGTCTATCACTTTGGTATTACAAGAGTATTTAAAGTGGTATTACAGGAGTATTTAGTCTTGTTTATTTACATAGTGTGAGTGGTTAAGAATATGTTTCTTTTAAGAGGTCACAAGTTTAAATCGAGAGGAGTAGAGTATGTATATCTTCTTAGACTTTATCAGTCAAATAGCTGGACTGACAAAGTTTCATACACCAATTTGATGTCTGACTTGACAGTGACCTTAAAAATAGATTATTATTATTTTATTATTGAAATTTACATTCTAAAGAATGTTTATTATTTGTGTTACATCATAACATCTGTTGTTCACACTGTACATTTAAATGTTTGTTTTAATAAAAAAAAATTACTTTCTGAAAACTCTGATAACAGATAATAAGGTGGATAATAAAATCATGTGATAAATGGATAGTTGTGAATTGGCAAGTGGGTAATTGAAAATAATAAAAATATCACAATTTTTTATTTAAAATGATTTGAGAAATTGATATTTTTGAATTTGGAGGTGGATAATTGAAAATAATAGAAATAACATAATTTTTTATTTAAATGGTTAGTAATTGAAATTATATAAATTAATCAGACGGTAAATCATTGAAATTATATAATTTATATGATTCCAACTTTCTAAACTATCATTTTGAAATTTTTTAAAATTATTTTAATTTTTTTTTTCAAATTAAAATAAAAATTCAAAATTTTATAAATAATATATAAAATTATGTTTAATTAAAATTCTATTTTGATATATTGCTATTGTTTATTAGTAATATTTAAATTTGTTTTTTTCCATTTATGTTTAAGTTCTTCACAATAACATGAAAGAATGAGATAACCTCCCATAAATCATAAAAAAAAATATGGTTAAAATATGCTTGCTCATAATAAGTCATGTGTTTTTTTCCATGAAGCTAGTGTAATTCTCTTTTCCCTACTAATTCAAAGATGAGTTTAATAAAATATAGTAATTTTTGGTTTAGTTCCATTAACTACTTTTTTTTATGTACCTTTTTTTTATGGTAGAATCATAATCTCTATAATATATTTTATTATTAATATTAAAAACTATTACATTGTTAAGGCTCCATTCTTTCATCATGTAAAAATATATATTATTAATCTAAAAATATATATTATTAATCTTGGGAATCAAAATTAGATAAATAATAAAATCCTACTACCAGCTTACACAGTCCTTTCCCACACACAATATGAATAGGATTGAATATGATCTCAAATATAAGGCCCAAAGTGCTTCACTACCCTATATACAAGATATGTTTGTTTGGCTATAGTAGGGTAGTTCAACTATGTTGCTTGAAGATTTCTACTCATGAAAGAAACATGTGGTAATTACGGTCAATGTCTCTTTGCATTAGCACAACTGCAAGAAAATGATGAGATGCAAAATTCAAATGTGTAAAAAAGAAAATTGAGTTTGAAATCTAGACTACACAAATATGAAGCATTAGATATGGAATTTTTTATTTTTTCTTCGAAAGATTTCTTTTCCTCCTTGTCCCATTTAAATTCAGGATCCTTCTTAATCATTTTATATAGCGGTTTTACATTTTCTGCAAAGTCAGGAATGAATTTAGGCAGATATGGAATTTTTATTTTTTTGGAAAGATTCCTTTTCCTCCTTGTCCCATTTAAATTCAGCATCCTTCTTCATAATTTTATATAACAGTTTTACAGTTTCTGCGAAGTCAGGAATGAATTTACGCATGAAGTTAATTTCTCGAATAAAGATGGTGTATCTTTATTATTGTGAAGGAAAGGTAACAAAGAGATGACTTTCACTCATTGGAGGTTTATAGTTATTCCTTCTTTATAAATATAGAAATAATGTGCCCATGCCATTTTCCTTTGGTAACTATGAAAATACACCTTTTTTTTTTTAGGACTCCTTTGGTAACTATGAAACTGAGATCCAATATTTCCTACGTCTCTCAGAAATCTGAGTTAGATGTGAAATATGATCCACTCTATTTTTAGAGTGTGCAGTCATGCCATTCAATATACAATGACATTTTTATTGATGGGACCATGGAAAGAAATTTCCATTGCTCACTCGAAATTTTGACTTTGACATTGATGAGTCCAAAAGGAATTCTTTTATTAGCAAAAGTGTACCATTTAGTTCAAAATCTCGAAATTTTGACTTTGACATTGATGAGTCCAAAAGAATTCTTTTATAAGCAAAAGTGTTTTATTTAGTTTAAAATGTGATTTTCATTCTATTCTCTTTAGTGACAAAAACATGATTGTATACTAAGAGACCATCAAGTAATGAAAAAAATTAGATCTTGATACAAGCTACAAAATCTAATTGATGGAAGATTTATTCAAGTTTCAGAATTACGTGAAATTGGGTTGAAATGTGCACAAAGAATCTAGCTAGAAACAGGAACAAAAAAATTTCAAAGTGGAGAGAAGAAGTAAAGGATTGAAGAGAAAGACTAAAGAATTGTATAAATCAAATGCCATAATGGAAAAATACACATGATATACTCTACACAGATCAATTAATGCATCATAGTAGTGATCTGTAGGGAGATTTGGACACACACTGACGAAAGCAGGAGTGAACTGCCACCTAGCCCTAGTTAATAGACCATGCATGTTAGGAAAAGCACAACAATTAATGAAGGCAGTTAGGAAATGGACCAGAAAATGAGCGTGCTCCAGGAAAAAGGGAAAAACAGTGCCGAGAAAGCAGAAAAGTCAAAGGAAAGAAGAAGGACGTGAATCAATGAGGAAAACAGTTGGATTTTGGATCAGCCACGCTTAGGGAGTTATAAAGTGGAAAAACCTAATCCACCTGGGGTTAGTGGGTTAAGGTCTTGGTCATTGTTGTAATGGGTAATTAACCCATTTTGTAATATAAATATGTGTTGTAAGATAGCTATGGAGACTTCTATCGAGTTATCTAGTGACAGTTAATTCTGTAGCTATAAAGTTGTTGTGGAGCTAGTGTTGAAAATGATCATAGAGTCGGTTTTTGAGAGAGATATGCATTCTAATCAAGGTTAAGGTCACAAGATGTGGATCTTAGTGCAATCTTGTCAGCTTCAACTATAATGCACGTAGCGCTATAAACTTTGATGAAGAATAATAAAAGAGCGAAGAAAGCAAGATCTTTGTGGACGTAGCCCAGGGGGGTGAACCATGGTAAATTTTTTGTTTTTGTGTGGAATGTTTGTCGTATTTGTTGATATGGTTTCTCTACAATGAATGAAAAAATATGATAATAGTAAAATGCAGCGTGCAATAGAATAGTCAAGATTGTTACTTCATAATGAATCTTAAATGAATGTAAATGATTACAGAATGGTAGATATGGATATATTGATTTAATAGAATAGTATATATAATTTGATTGATGTAGAAATAATGTCCCTCATCTCCTCAACAACCTCCCTTCTAATATTGCAGACATCTAGGTCATGCAGTCACACATAAGCCTTCTCGGGTGAGACCGCATTGTGCACTTTGTGCGCAGTTTTGTCTTTAGGTCTCCAAAAGGGCTGATGGTTTGCGGGTTTTTTTTGGAAACCTAAAGTAGAATGTGGGTCATCCCTAAACATCCAAAAAATGGTTTTGTTTCCAGTTGGAACCCATAAGAAGAAATTGGAAGGGACTTGTTGAGAAGAACATTGAAGAGAATGAAGTATTAGAAGGGGATGTTTAGACCATGGAATCTCACTAAAAAGGAAATCGAATGATGTTTGATAAAAAAAGAGCTTAATTTTACGTAGAAATACAATAGAAACCCTAAGTATACACTACGCCAATATTTGGAGAGCTACGTATTTACTGATCTTCATGAGGCATTTTTCAATGAATTTCCACATTTGCTGCAGGAGTGGATACTGATATTGAAGGAAACTCACCCAACTAATCAGACAAGACCAGTAGAATGAACTACTGAGAATATTTGCGTAGCTACAAAAGTCAATAATAAATTCATGCGCACAATGGATTTCTGGCTAAACAATAATATTGCAGGCTTCATTACCGAGTTTGGAGTCGATACTGCAAAATCATACATTGTTGTAGAGCAGGAGTTTTTGAAGTGTCCAAGAGGAAGGTATATTATATCACTCTACACGTTAGCCAATATTTTACTGCATGATAAAAGTGTGATGACAATGGAATCCGACAGCTAAACAACTCTGCGTGCATGGGGAGACTGGGGGAAACACTAAGGGCGATATGATATATGGAGAGGGATATGGATATAGGTAAACATAAGGAAGCAATGGACCCCATTATGATGGATGAATACCAAATCAAGGAAATAATTGACAAAGCGGGAACGACGTGCAACAAAAGACCCTACCAATATAGGATTAATAGGAAAAAGAGAGTAGTAGTCGAGCATGATCTAGGTGGATATCGGTGGCCACCCACCTATTCCAACTGGCTCAAAACAGTTTTATGGCAACTTACTATTTTTAGCATGTTTTTGGTTCTTAAACTTTTGGGGCCATTTTGAGGGCCTAAATGAAGGTTTTTTTGGATCGATCTCCTCAATAATAGCTCAAGATTCTTAATTATCCCCCAAAATGAATCTCCTCGATGATACCTTTCCAACGAGCTATTGTGCGCCCAAAACAGAGATTGTATGCCAAACTTATGCCCCTGGGAAGTTGATACACCAAACTACCCAAAACGGGGTCCACAAAACTGTTGGTTTTTCATCTTCCAAGGTTAGGGTGTTAAAATTTTTTTTATGATTAAAAGGCCTTTGGAGCTTCATTGTAAAATCATCTTCTTGCGAATGCGAGTAGAAGACACATCTCTTCTCAGAGATAAGTTGCCATCATTCTAACGAGTCTTTCATTCTGTATTTTCTTTCAGTCTTTGTACATTTTTGCTCATTAATAGAAAATTGTGTATTACTATATCTTTGTGTTTATGGTTGCATCTCTGATACATTTCTATTATATTATTGAATATCCGATATATCTCTATACATTTATTTGTTATATATCCTCTCATTTTATGACGAAAATAATCCAGATCAGAGCGGGAAGGTTTGGAAAGTGATGAAAAAGATGTAGAGGATATCTGTGTTATGAAGCAGATTGAGGAAATCCTGCGTGAAAAATATGAGAGAAAAACTAGAGGCCAAGGGTCCATCACAGAAGAAGGCTCTCCATTCCAGATTTGAATTAGTGTGGAACCCATGACCCCATGTGTGACTAAGACATAAAAAAGAAAAGAATATTTTATAAAACCAACAATTATTGGCAGAAAGAGTCAAATAGGTGAAGGGACCAGTGAAAATTCAAGTTGTAGTACAAGTTCAGGTAGCAATAGTCAGTTATCTAGACTGCACGAAGGTGGTAATACAAATTTTACAATGGCTGGAGCATATCCAACCATTCGGTTACCATAATTTCATGGAGAAGGGTCGGAGGATCGAGAGGAACATTTATTTATTTGTGAGAATATTTGGGAAGCTAAACATGTCATGGATGAAGATACAAAAGTGGCTCAGCTTGCAATCACATTCAGAAACCACGCACTGTATTGGTGTATGAGTCTAGCAGTAAACAGTCCACAAAGAACATAGAAAATTGTCGATGTGAAGAGACACTAATTAATGAGTTCCGACGACTAAGTTCAAAAGATCAATTTATGAATGAGATGATAGAAATCAAACAGAAGCCAGGGGAGTCAGTTTGGGAAGTCGATCATAAGTTCAAGAGATTGAAACATAAATTTAAATATCCTATAACATACATGCAACATAGATAACTATTAATTAATTCATTATTACCACACTTTAAATATACATTAAGCAAACATAAGTTCCAGATTCGAGAAGAGGCTATGTAGGAAGCCTTACAATTGGAATAAAATCAATATAAATAGATAGATCCAGTTGTAGAAGAGTTGAGAGTGGATCTCAATAACCTGACATTTCATTTGAATCATAATAAAGGAAAGGAGAAGAGGGAAGTCGTCTAGTGTAGCTTATGCAGAACAAAAGAACATCACAAGAATGAGTTCCCAACATTTGCGGTGTATTTGGGAGCATGATTGTCAAAACCATTACCTACTAGAGGAGTAAGGTGTGAAATATGTAAAACACATGGGCATGATCATTATCATTATCCACTAATGCAAAAATACCAAACAATTTCTAATATTGTAGTCTGTAAATTCTGCAAGTCTATAGGACACGAGGACAAGGATTGTCGAACCATGGAGATTATGAAAGAAAGGACCTCGTATGCTTATAGGATGCAGGATGAACTAATGATAAGTCCACCTACGTAGAAGTATAATAATTCACAATGGTTTACAACACCACCACAATATAATACACCGCACAAAGAAAATAAAGGAAACATAGGAGGATTCATAAGAGGAGGACATGGAAGAGGAGGATTTGGAGGAGGCAGAGCACCAATAATCTACCACAATTTTCAGCAACTTGGACATTATGCAAGGGAATTTCCATTGCCACCAGCAACATGGATGTACTATCGCGTAGTAGATCATACTAGAGAAGATTTTCCTACACTTCGTACAAAGATACAGGAAAAGAGGAATCAGAATAACCAAAATGGTTAATGGATTGCCACAAAAACTAGAGATGATGGGAAAAAGATTAATATAGTTACTCGAGGAGGAACCAATACAGGAGAAAATGCAACGAATATGAATCAGAAACAACACCAGTGGGTTAGAAATAATACAACACCTCAACAACATTTTGATGCATGCAAGGAAAAACAGACATTCAAGCAGGCTAGACAAGAAATTTTGCAGGGGAATATTGCTTCTACTTCAAATGCACAACCAGGATATGATGTACTAGTAAATGATATGCCTCATCCATATGATCATACCAATGGAGATCATCCTTCATAAAAGGTAAGTAATCTAAGAAAATTTCTGGTATCTTGCTTGAAGTTATTGAATGATCAAACATCTATACAAGTATTACAAACTTTGATAGAAAAATGAAATCCTAGAGAAGAGATACAACTATAATAAAAGAAAGTAAATCATTTCCATGGGAAGACAAGAAAAAATAGAGAGTTCAGACTAAATGAAAATATTAGAGACTTTAACATGGGTGACATCATATTAGATTTGGGATGTGAGGTAAATTTTCTTCCTAAGAAAACATGGGAATGCATGGGGGAACATGCACTGAGATATTCACATATTCATTTGAAGTTAGGAAACCAACATAGAGTGATACCAATTGGTCGATTGAAAGGAATACCAGTGGATTTAGATGGTGTGAGCACTATGGAAGATTTTGAGGTAATTGATATAGTAGATAATACTACACTTTATCCAACATTGTTGGGAATGTATTGGGCATTTGAAAATCAAGCTATCATAAAATTCAAGACCGGAAAAATGATATTTGAATCAAGAGAATATAGAGTCATATCACCATTAGATCCTTTAGAAGGTGGAAGGTATGTTGAATCAACGAAAGAAAACTTCATCAAAGAAGAGATAAACCAGTTTTATAGAACTACTGTGCACGAGGAAGATTACATTAATCCAACAACAGATGGAATGCTTAGATGGAGAAGCATTAGTTCTTGTGCTTCATATTCCAACACAAGACTAGAGAATTGGAAAAAACTCTTACATGAGATATCGACCAGAAGATGTGTAAGAATGATGTGTGCACTAAGATGGGTTGGCATAGAGGTAAGAGAACCTACAAGTTTTTATGGTCTAAATGATTTGGAAAAATTCTTAACAAAATTTGAGTTAGAAGTGTTGGAAAGTCAAATGTTATTAGTTTTATATATTGCATTGAAAGAAACACTTGCATGTTGGCGGGTTAGTCACAAAGAAAATATCCATGATTGACATCAATGCAAAAGATTATTCCGTAGAACAAGAGAACAAACATATGTAGAAATATGATGGAATAGGACAATTCAGAAAACATATAGATAGATGCATAACCCAATGGAGACTAGTATAGCCATAGGACTGGCCACATCACTTCATCCGTACATTGGAAGGAATACCAAGAAATTGGTATACAGAACTGTAATGACACATAGGTATTGAAAATCAGATAGTTTTGCAACAAAATTTTGTGATCACATTTGCATTTGAACATGAGAACCCAATCTTGGATGCAACACTAAAGTTGATAAAATAGAATATTTTTGAAGAACCTAAACTTGAAATTGTAACATCTTATCAGAATCAAAATAGACAAACAATCAGACAGTTGTTACACTATTATCACATCGTAGAAGATGACCCAGCAGAGGAAAACCCGCGCGATATTAAAATAACATAAGTTGAAGGGGAAAGGGAAGTAGAAGGTACATAGTTATAGCCGGAAGAATTTGTTGCAGCACTGAAGATAAAGAAGGTAAATATGGGAACATAAGAGAATCCAAATATTCCAAGTATTGGTGGCTATTGGGACAACCACACAGTGGAAAGAATAGTAGAACTATTGTGTGGCTATAGTGATCTATTTCCAGCAACGTTTTCAGAGATGAAAGGGGTAGCAGGAGAGCTTGGAGAGATGAATATCCCTCTACGACTATGTTCTAGACCAATAATATAGAGACCCTATAGGATGAATCCAATATATAAATAGAAAGTTAAGGAAGAAATTGATAAAATGTTAGAGGTTGGTATAATAGAACTTGTTGAAGAATCTGAGTGGATTAGACCTATGGAAACTCAGAAGAAGAATAAAGGGGGAATAAGTATCTGTGTAGATTTGAAGAAGTTGAATGATGCATGTCTGCATGGTCCCTTCCCTTCTCCATTTACAGATGAGGTATTGGAAAATGTAGGAGCAAAAGAAGCATACTCATTTACTGATGGATTTTCAGGGTATCACCATATCAAAATAACACTAGAGAATCATCATAAGACTACATTTTCCATAGAATGGGGGTCATACCAATACACTGTGATTCCCTTTAGATTGAAGAATTCCCTTGCTATATTTTCAAGAGTAGTGGTAGTTGCATTTAAATATTTTGTACATATTTTTTTGAAGTTTTATCTGGATGATTGGACAATATTTAGCCTATTGAAAGATCATGTTGAAGTTTTAATATTGATACTAAACATATGTATACAATGTAAAATCTATTTGCACATCAAGAAATGAATATTCAACACACCATTTGGAGTTTTTCTACGGAATGTGGTTTGTAAACAGGGTCTATTGGTTAATCCTATGAAGATTATTGTCAATGTTGATTTACCACCAACTAAGTCAGTGCACCAGTTAAGAGATACACTTTGTCATACAAGATACTATAGAAAGTTCATAAATAACTATGCACAAATTACTGCACCCATGGATAAATTTTTAAAGAAGGATATCAAGTTTCAGTGAAATGATGAGTGTCAACAAAATTTGGACATCTGAAAGGAGAAAATGGAGACAACACCAATTCGGATGTTTCCAAATTGGTCAAAAGAGTTCCATGTTCATGTGGATGCATCTGCAATATCACTTGGAGCAATATTAACAAAATCGGGAGAAGGTGATATAGATCACCCAATAGAATTTGCTAGGAAATTGCTACAATCATAACATATTATAATACAAAAAAGAGAACAGGTTTGGCTATGGTGTATGCATTGGAAAAGTTCATACATTATTTAGCAGGCCAACATTTTAATATGTTCACAGATCACTCTTCTCTTAAATACCTGGTCAAAAATCAAGTGTTGGGGGGAAGAATATGTAGGTGGTTTTTGTTATTTCAAGAGTTTGATTGTGAATTAGTTGTGAAACCTGGAATATTGAATGGAAGGACAAATCATTTGTCTAGGATAACCGATGGAGAGGAACCAAGAAGCTTGGAGAAAAAAATTCCTCATGCACAACTCTTTTCAGTGCAAATTGTTGATGAATACTTTGTCGATATCGTTGAATTGTTTAGTACAATATTTTCCCTAGAGGAATACACCACTACACAGAAGAATATTTTGGTGGTTAAAGATATAAATTATCAACTTATTATAGTACACTTGTATAAACTAGGTGCAGACAATAGTTTAAGGAGGTGTGTCATGGAACATGAATGTCATATCATCTTAGCATAAACACATGAAGGAATAGTTGGAGGAAATTATGCAGGAAAATACACTAAACATAAGATACTATGTGCAAGATTACGGTGGCCAGCAATTTCTAAATACGAAAATGAGTATTTATAGACTTGTAATGTTTTTCAAAGGGTAGGAAATCCATCCAGTATGGATGTGATACCCCTAAAACCTCAAGTAACTCTTAAAGTGTTTGACAAATGGGAAATTGACTTTGTAGGACCAATTAATCCGCCAGCTAGAATATCAGGAGAAAGATATATCATTTCAATGACAAAATATTTAAACAGATGGGTTGAAGAAGCAACAATAAAATTTTGCAACACAAAAACTGCAATGCACTTCCTATTTGAACAAGTAATTACAAGATTTGGATGCCCTAGAATTTTCATGAGTGATCAGGGAACTCATTTTATCAATAATACCATTTAAGCAATGACTAAAGAATTTGATATATATCATCAGAAGAGCACTCCATACCATCCTTAGGATAATAGAACAATGGAAGCATTTAATAAGATATTGGAAAATTCCTTAACTAAAATTTTTAATGTGAACATGGATGATTGGGATTTGAAGATAATAGGAGTATTATGGGCTTATAGAACCACATGCAAGAAAAACACAGGGCATACACCTTTCAGATTGGTGTATCGTAAGGGAGCAATAATCCCTTTGGAATATTTTATACCTATTTTGCGCATTGCATCCATTATAGACATGACAAAAAGAGTCACATCTCAAGAAATATTCTCTCAACTCATGGAACTAGATCAAGAAGATAGGATTATGGCTAGTTTCCTTTACACCACGAAGTATAGAAAGATAAAGACAAAGCTCATCGTGATAGACACATTAAGAAGAAAAAAATTAGGGAAGGATATCTAGTTCTTCTCTATGACAATAAATACTTACAGCGCCCATGAAAATTTAGGATGCATTGGCTAGGGCCATATGAGATAAATTCTATCACAGATGGAGGTGTTGTCCAGTTGCAAAATCTAGTAGGAAAAGAGATTGAAGGATTGGTGAATGGTATTCGACTGAAACTATATAGGGACAATCGACCTAGTTACCCTTAGTAGTTGCAATGTAGGAAAATTCAATTGTACATAGTGTATATAGTAAATAAAATAAGAAACGAATGGAAAAATAAGTGGAAAAATAAGAAAAATACAGAAATGTGCAGTAGATGGATAAGTGGTATACAAGAAGATAGAGGATAAAACGCATAGAAGACAGTAATTGGTATGAAAGTACATGCATACACTGTGCTCCAAAGAAAGGTGACCAGATAGAAAAATAAATGCATCAAAATACAAAGCAATCGAAAAAGGAAAAAAGTGGTGATCAGAAAAGTACGACGTGACAAATCATTTATGGAATGACTTATAAAATAAGAGAAGGTGAAAGGTAAAGACTCATTGTAACTTTGTGAAAATGATAGCTAAGGAAGAAAACTCAGTACGAGTAGGTGACTCCAAGGTGTTCAGTGAATATTTAGAGAAACCCTTTCATAATTTAGCAGAATGGCACCACCAAAATTTGGATTTCCCGGTCAGATTGGAAGGAAAACACATAGTTCCACGAGGTCTCCATAGGACATAATAGTTGGTGGGAAAAAATTGGATCAACCGAAGGGAGTGGTGGATGTCGATGCCATTCCTTCAACAATAATCAAGTTGGTTAGTCCTACTATTGTAGAATAAAAACAAATTTCATCGATAGAGGAAATGGATGTCGACACACTAGGAGAAAAACAAAAACCTATTACAGAGAAAAACCCCACACAAAAAGTTGGATTACGTACAAGACAACCATAGCTACAGCTGAATGAAGAATATGATGAAAGGACAGAGTCTGATGAAGTAAAACACCCTATAGCAGAGTCAGTGCAGCAGTCAAAGGAACAAGTACAAGTGGAAGATATTACAAACTAGAAAGATTCAGAGACTGAAGAAGATGAGGAAGAGAATCTAGTGGAAGTGGTAGATCCATCAACAGGAAATAAAAGGACTAAGTAAAAACCTAATATGACAAGAACACCAAAAAAATAGAAGGAGTTAACACTTTCACTGGCACAAATAACTGAAGGAGTCAAAGTAGTTGGTGACATGATAGGGTCTATTAACAAACTGAAGTATTTTGATCTTGATGTGGAAGACACAGGGAAGTTCCCTGAGTTTGTGCATTAAATGTACATGGATAATAGAGAAGAGGGTCCATCAGGGGATCCCATTTTGGAGCTGAAACAGTGGATTGTAGGACTTTATAACACAGGGATCATGAACCTACTAGAGATTCCTCATTTCGGGAGAGGAAAAGATGTAAATGTCTATGTCAAACAACTACTGGAAATATTACATGGATGCATCTTATGGATGGAGAGGCATGTATCCATATATGTAGAGTTAATTGCATAAATCACAGGTTTACCAACAGACGATGCAAAACCAGAAAAAAAAAGGATGATAAAACCAAAGAGAAAGCCCTGGTAGATGAGATAAAGAGAAAATATGGGACTGACAGAGGTTCTAGAGGAATATTCATTAGATAGATAAATTATCCAACAATGAATTTCATGAAAAAATTGATGGAATGTAAATTTTTGAGAAATGTCACAAGGAGGAAGCCCTTGCAAGAGTAATAGCAATAGTAGTGCAGTGTGCAAAAGGAATTCTACTCTTCTGGGCTCCATATCTACTCAAATTGTTCTTGGAGGATTGCAAGGATGCATAGGATTTAGGTATTGAGTTCCATTATTCCTAGTTATTTATATTTATATCCTTGGTTGGATGGGGTGAACCCAAACACGATGTATTTTACCAAAGGCTAGGGAAGTGTCGCGTAGAAAAGTATACCACATTATGGAACACTTCATATCCAAAGAAAAGGAAGGAAAATTCTAGCATGTTCTCCTTGTTGCTTGATGAGATGTAGGAGAGTATAGATAATACATGGATAATACCACTAGAAGTGGTGAGGGAAAATCAAGGAATAACATATTTTAAGGATTCCAGACATAACATGTGGATGCAAGACAAAATGGATCCTAAGAAAGAATGTCTACAACTGAGATACTATGTCATAGGAGAAGAAGTGAAATGGGCCATGAATGATTGGCCTAAGGAATGGAAGGTATCAATGATTCCAAATAAGGTATCAAAAACTAAACAACAAGTAGACGATGACCCTTCAAAACATTCAACTAGTCCACCTGCAAATACAAGGAAAGAAACAGAGCGCATGAAAGAAACATGTGGTAGTACAACCATAAAAAATCCAAGGAACAAAACTACTATCCCTAAGGCTTCATCTTAGGAAAAAGAGCATGCATGAGAACTAAATGGAGTAGCACAAAAAGATACTAATATTCATATGCCAGAGGAAACTAGAGGTGGAAGTCTCCTAAAGATGGATATACTAGTTACAACTGCGCAGACAGAGACTCTGCCATTAGAAAGAACAATATTTCAGACATGAGGAAAATGCAAGAAAATGAAGGCGCATAAGGAAGCTCCTCAAATTACATTGATAGAGGATGATGCATAGCTAGTCATAGAGAAAGTATAAGATCATACAACAGAATCATGGTATGAAGCTAAGAAGCAAAGGGAGGAGATAGTTAGGAAAATAACATAGGTTAATAATACACTCGAGCAATTGCAGTTCACCAAAGCATAGCAAAGATAACAGATGCAACATCAACAAACGTCTGAGGAAAAGATAGTTCTTTAACAAGAGACAGTGCAAATAATAGCCATGGGGAATGAAATTTTTTGTATCACCCAAGGAATGTTACAGGTGAATGAAATTATAGCACAGAAGCAACTGAAAGAAGTGCTCAAAAATATTGTTGACAATGCACAAGGGGATAATGTACCCACAAAGGGTAAGATTGAAAAAATAGCATGAGATATGGAGGCTTACACAACCCACATTTCATATTTGACGGACCTCCTAGTATCAACTACTCCACCAGAAGTAAGAACACAAAGGGAGCAGGAGTCTATAGGTCATACAGAGAGAATTGCATTGATCATTCAGGAAATCACAGAGATGTATAATAAGAGCATGTAGTAATGGACAAATCTTTAGGAGGATGACAAACTGTAGGATTTAGAACAAAAATAGGAAGGTGTAAATACTACACTACAAGAACTGAATCAAAAGTAGAAAATGATAACAATCCTGACATATTGAGGAGTGCATAATAAATGAATAATTTCCAGGAAGAGTTGAAGACTATACAAGCATAAAAGAAGTCAAGGAAGGCATAGTTGTAACCAGTGCAAGAAGATGTGTAACAAAGGATTACAAATATTGACACAATAAAGGGTCAGGTTGAATAGGTTGGCTTAGAGAATGAATAATTGTTGAAGGAGCATATTACTACAAAGACTGTGGAGACTGTAGTAGAGAAGAGCGCACAAGAAAAATATTGAGTTGAAGAAATTCCAGGCAGGCTCTAGGAGCTAGAGAAGTCTGTTCAGATGAAACACACTACCTAAGTGGCTCAAGATGAGAAACATGTGAGTGTTGGGGGCTTGTTGGTGCATGAAATTTTTGGGAAAAGTGCAACAATTAATGAAGGAATTTAGGAAATGGACTAGAAAAGGAGCGCACGCTGGAAAGTAGGAAAGAGAAGTGCCAAGAAAGAAGGAAATTCAAAGGAAGGAAGAAGGATGCAAATCAACGAGGAAAATAGTTGGATTTTGGACCAACCACGCTCAAGGAGTTAGAAAGTGGAAAAACCTAATCCACCTAGGGTTAGTGGGTTAGGGGTTTGGTCATTGTTGTAATGGGTAATTAACCCATTTTTGTAATATAAATATGTGTTGTAAGATAACTAGAGAGGTTGTTATTGAGTTATCTTGTGACAGTTAATTATGGAGCTATAGATTTTTTGTGGAACTAGTGTTGAAGATGATCACCGAGTCCATTTTTGAGAGAGAGATATGCATTGTAATCGAGGGTAAGGTTGCAAGCTGTGGAGCTTAGTGAGATATTGTTAGCCTCAATTGTAATGCACACAACACTATAAACTTTGATGAAGAATAATAAAAGAGTGAAGAAATCCATATCTTTGTGGACGTAGCACAAGGGGGTGAACCACAGTAAACTGTGTCTCTATGTGGAATTTTTTTCGTATTTCTTGCTATGGTTTCTCTATGATGAATGCATAAATATGATCATAGTAAAATGCAACAGACAATTACTATAGAATGAATCTTAAATGACTGAAAATGATTACATAATGGTATATAGGGATATATTGATGTAATAGAATAGTATATCTAATGTGGTTGAAATACAAATAATGTCCCTCATCTCCTCAATAGCTTCCCTTATGAGATTGCATAAATCTAGGTCCCGCAGTCACCCATAAGCCATATCGGGTGAGATTGCATTGTGCCCTCTGTGTGCATTGTTTCCTTCTGGTCTCGAGAAGGGCCGATGGTTTGCATGATTTTATTGGAAACCTAAAGTAGGACCCAAGTTATCCCTGGACATCCAACAATGAATTCATTAGTTAACTAGTCTTGTAACATACCTATCAACCAAGCTAAGCCACATTACTTCAAAAATGCACTTCAATAACACTGTGAATACCAATTTTAATGTGCAAAGAATAGAAAACCCATAATTTTTTTCTCGGATAGTGATATGAAACGTACCCATTTCCTGGGTACTTCAAAATTCTCCTTCTTGGACTAATTACAAATTTATGTTCCATTATTTTTATAAAGAAACATGAATCCAGTACATACAATTAACCATGACATGTTGAAATGTAAAAGAAAAGAACAACATGGTATGCATAAAAATAACCAACAAACATGTATAGAATAAGCATATAATCTCAAAGATAAATATACATAGCACAATATAAATTACACAGAAAACAAGAAGAGCACTTATATTTAAGTAAACTATTCACCAAATAGCTACAGACATCAGACATTCCCCCCAACCATAGACACTTTTGTTCCAAATATCAATATAATGTCACCCCCAAGCTAGGGATATGAATCCACAAGGACGTGTCCTAGGCCGACTCTAAAATACACAAAAATTAACTATCCAACTCTCATGGTTTTCACAACCACAAAACAATACTAATTTGTCATCTCTCTTTCCCAACATCCTACACAACCAAAGAGTGTGAACCTCTTAGTGCCTCTGGTTGTTACATCTCTTTCGAGGACTCCAATGCTACTAGTCTAAAAATATAATTTTGTTGAAAACTCCAAGGATTCCCTATTGTGAATAGTTATACTCAACATGCCAATGCATCCAAGAACTTAGGCATTCATTCCCTCCTGGAATGATCAATAATTCCCTACATCCATTTAGCAATGGCTCTCTACCTCCATCCATTCGTTTCTATACCATACCCAACACACGATTGAGCAAGAATGAGTGAAAAAATGATAAGAAACAATGAATGAAGAATCCCCCCAACAACCCAAATTTTTTTTTTATATAATTACATCAAATCAAGAGCCACATGGCCTCCCTAAGAAGCTCATGTAACCCCTTTTCCAAACTAAAATCAAGATGGGTGAATAAAATAATAATAAAAATACTTGGCCCCTTTAGCCCCCTCTCTCATGGAATCATAGCCTCATATCTCTCTTGTCCTTTCCCATCTTGTAGAAATCGATGTATTTTATTATTAACAATATTCAAAGTATTACATTTCCTAGGCATTCAATACCCTTTCGATATATCAACTCACCATCCCAAGTCACATTTACAAAATACATTCTAGTTCACAGGGATTAAAATCTAGGATGTTACAACCCCCTCCCCTTATTTTTTCAATATCATCGGTGCACAAAACCATACCAATGTTCTTAATATTACAAATCTAGGCTCTCCAGACTTTAATCGGCACATGATTTCTAGTCAACACTCATATACATGGGTGTTTCGGCCTAAAAACATGTATACATAGGCACTATGGCCCAAAACATGCATAATGATATCACCATTTATAATTTTTTATGGTACAAATTCCAACCATCAATCTCTCATTCCCCATCAACATGCACAACCCAAGGAAGTCTACCCCCTTCTCTTCTGTACAATCCCTCAATTTGTACCACTTCTCTTCAGGGCTCGATTGCACTTGGCCAAGAAGTCCTATAGTTTTAGCTATAGGAACCCTTGCTTCAACAAGTCCACTGCACTTTCTTCGTTCCATGTGTTTTTCCTTGATCTTGATTTCCTTTCGATGCTCTTGTTCCCAAGATTCTAGATTCAATAGCCAACATCTCATCTATATTACACACATATAGTCATCATGAGATATCATCATAAAAAATTTCAATTATAAGTTTTCAAATCTATTTTATACAAGAAAATAGAATTTCCCAAGCATGAGATTCTTTTTCATAATTTGTTTGTCTCTTTCAGTTGTAGATATCCGTCTTCTTTATGGGATTACATCATTTCCATATACAAGGATACCCTACCTACAATTTTCCCAATTTACACTCATCCAAACCAATTGTCAGCATCTCATGTACAATATATATCCATGGAAACAATTACAAAAATTCTCAAAGTGATCTCATAATTGTTTACAATCAATGATTCAATCAATTACATTAATCCAACTATTAATTGGATTGAACCCATCATTATCTACACATGTATTATCAACCAATATTTTCTTTATTTAGCCATCAATATTTTCATTACTCTATTCCCCTGATAGATCTTTTCTATAATCCATCTTTACGTAACTACTTTAACTTGCAACTTTCTTTTTGAAATCTCTAATAGCTCTCAAAATGTTCTCAACCTCAAGAGTTAGTAGTAATTGAATCATTTGAGCTATTAGCATAATCATTTATATGCAATATATGCCTTGAATCACCAAAATACATTCAATAATTCCTTTAAGCATAAAAAACTCTATGTTAGCATGCATGTGTGCAACTCTACCACTTGCACACTTTTATAACTTACTCATGCATACCTATTCAATGCACCTATGCATTGATTTCATAATGTCCTTATATAAATCATGCATCCCACCATGGTGAGTTGGAAGGTCTGGTCAATGCCTTGACACATCATCCACACACTTCCTCTTTCTTTCTCAAACATTTGGATGCCCTCCTTTGCAAACCAAACACAACACCAAGAATATAGTTCTTGGTTTCTATTTAGTGTTGTAAAAAAGGTTGCAGTCCAAACATTAATTATAGAAGGAATACTATAGGATACTTGTGTGGAACCATAGCCTTTCCATATCCAACCATGTCATGGCCTTACACATGACTAGATTCATTGCTATTCATTTCTATAATATATTGATACCCCCTTTAATGTATTATTTATTAACTCATAACCAACACATTCCTTATATGTTATTATGTCGTATGAATGAATTCCAAAGTTAAATAAATTTTATAAATATCATAGGCCTTCAACGTTTACCATATTGAATGGTTAATAATTCAAATGAATGCATTCACAACACATATAATATCACTTTAAAAGTTAAATTTTGGATGAGGAAATTCTTACCTGAATTCCCTTCATCAATTATGGAGGATAATACATCAAATTCATACATGAATAGATACCATTTAATTTTTTCGATTCTACCTAATTAGTTGGTATCAATAGGATCTACCATGCCTCCTTCACCAACCTATTATTCAACATTTAATATTCATGTTGTTCCTTCATATGGATGGCTTCCATATGTTGCACCATTGATACTTTCATCCATGCAACAACTTTCTTTTTCCTAGCAAAATAGTGATCATTAGTAACTTTAATATTAATATATATATAACAATAGACTACTCCTAGTCTACCACATGTTATATGTACTCTCAAACACTTTCACATGCACTAATGCATATCTATCTACACTAACAATGCATCCATAACATTTCCATGAGTGGATATTTTCTCCACCTTCCTATTCAATATATGCATGTCCAATGTCGATATAATAATTGCTACTATATAAATTTGTGTCAAGTTCTTTCATTAGGTATATCTCCCTTTATTCCTGGTTGTCCTCAATTCTATTGGATTCCTGTCACCCTTCCTTGGTGCTAGAATATAGTCTAAGTATCTTGGCATCCACCTCATTGTACCTATTCCATTATCACAATATGTTCAAGGACTTTGATCATTCCTAGATTCCTTCTTCCATTTATGAAATACCTTTCCTTGAAGTCTGATTACATCCTTTAGAATAACTTTGCACATAATGCATTACCTTATGTATCTATTTCACTCTTTAGAGTGCATGAGTCTTCATTATTTCACCCCTAAACTTCATATACGTGTACCATGCTTCCACTACACTACTATGATAACAAAAATTAAGGTATTGACCCCAAAAATGTATAACTAGTCCCTGCAAATGATGCACCATGTCTCCATGTATACACTATGTCTCTTTTTATTAGAGGAATAGCTTCCTAAATTCTCAATTTTTACCTGGTTGAACCTAGTTCATATATTAACATTCTTCATTTCTGGAATTTTACTCCTCTTGTGATGAATCATTGACATAACACTCTTTCCAATGAATATTCATGTGCCTCTATTTGATCTATGAGATGGAAGTTATGGCTTCCTAAAAAATCCATATTTTCACACCATTTACACACTTTCTCGACAGGTGCAATTTTACTAGAAGGTGAACATATGTCAAATGTATAATACAATACCTTAGGAACCAAGAAAATATTTGTGGGAACTAATATTAATCATCATGAGGAACTCACAACAACCTTCATGTTATCCATATGTCGCTCCAGTAAGATTCTACAACAATCTGGAATAAACAACTTTGTCATTTTTACATAAATTTTATTTCTTCTTTTCATTTATCAAGCCACCTTTCTTAATCATCCCTCTAAATCCAATCCTTATCTCATAATCCAATTTCTTCTTTGAGATATTTATGATAACTGTAATCATTCTCAAAACTTAGCTCGGGATCAAAAGTTATGGTATTTTTGAGTTTTCATACCTTCTTCTATCATCTCCATGTGGCACCCATGTGGCTCCACATCACTAACACCAAACAACATGGATTGACATGTGAAGACATGTCAAATCTCCCATGTATCACATCCTACACAATGGATGATGATCATGTTTACATAAATGGTGGGAAGAAGTTCCATGCCCAACCAAGAACCGAGATCTAGTGGATCCCTACATATGAAATGACCAAATATCCTCCCATTTTTTTGTTATCCAGTTGTTTGGTCCTCGAAACCATACCACAATTGGGGTGTCACATCACTAAGAACCTCACTCCATCAAGTACCAGAATCCTATGATTTTCCAAGACCCTTTCCAACATATCTCTACTCGACTTTATTCCATTCCACTGGGATACTGACCCACCACGAAACCTATATATGACTTCCATCCAACTCCCCGGTCATAGGCCCATTAGGGAACTTACATGTTCTTTCCATCCAACTCTCCATTCACCGGTGCACTGGAACACTAGGCCATTAACCTACCATGAAACTTACATATGACTTCCATCAAACTCTCAGGTCACAAGTCCAACGAATAACTAAGCCAATGTCCCACCAAAGAACTTACATATGACTTCAATCGAATTCTTCGTTTACCATTCCATCTTAACATCAGGCCACTGATCCACTGAAAAACTTACATATGAATTATATCCAACTCTATAGTACCCAATCCACTAGAACACCACAAAAATTACATATGACTTCCATCCAACCCATCCACCTCTTTGATCATTGATCCATCGGGACACTGCACCACTAGCCCACCACAAAACTTACATATGACTTCCTTCCAACTCTCCAATCATTGGTCCCCTAGAACACTAAACCTCCGACCCATCGAGACCCCGATCACCCCTCACAACTTCTATCCAATTTTCCACCATATGATTCCAATCTGGTCCACCGGGACACTAGATTACTAGGCCACTGGGCACCCTACGTAGAAGCCTCCTGCATCCATCTCCCTACCTACCAGTGACCATGGACCACTAGGGAGATCATCACCATAATCCCTTCTATCCCTAAGTGATTGTCAGTCTGGTGAACAAGCTTTTCCCATGGGGTTCTAACCTCTTCTCTACTCCTCCAATGACATGTTGCGATGAGACAACCTATCACAACACAAAAACTAGCATGTATGTAGGATTACTAGGAAATGATTGGGCATACTAATGGGGAGCTGAGGTGGAAAATAATATTTATACTACGCAAAAGATCCACAGGGTTTCGTGGTTCTTCGTGCTTCACGCACAAGAAAAAAGGATTGTCTTTTGATTATCAACCTGTTATGCAATCCTTCTCGAGTGCATGTTGGATAAATAAAATAATGCATTTGCAAATCTACGACAAAAAACCACATGGAGGCCATATTGACGGTTGTTGAGCGCTAGAATTCCATAAGGCATAATTGTCGATTATGATTCCCAAATTAAGAAAATGAGTAAAGAATACTCTCCATGTAAACATTACACTTGTGTGTCTTCCCTTTGCAATGGTTTTTGATCTTCTCATAACAGGGACTCTGTAGAAGCTATTTTTTCTTTGTATTCCAAAATCCTCTTTCTCCGTGAGTTCAATCAAATCAGAAGACATGGCATAAGATATTCTATGTTGCATCAATATTCAAGATGTGTCATATTTACTTGCAATCCATGTAGAAAATCACCCAATGCATGCATATTCATTAGAAAATGTACCAATAGCGTGCAACACAATATAAACTCCATCATTATGAATGCGGTATGAACTATCTTCCCATTTCTCCATTGTTGTCCTTTAATTTGATCACAACTAGACCTTAAAGGAAGGATGTACTTTGACTTAGGAAGCATCATGAAAAAGGGTTTTGAACACTAAATACCACAATTATTATCATCATTAGAAGAAATCAATCCCTGGCTTCCTTCATTCATTATGTTGTTTCTCCTATTGTTGGGTACCCATGCCAAACATAATAAAAATAAAATGATAAAGACTTAAACATGGCTTCCATGGATGAAAAGACAGTGTTAAACTACAACATTCTCCCCTACGATGTTGTCCCATAACAAATAATTCTAACCCTGAAAGGAAACTCATCCAAATAAATTATGTCTTGTAGTAGGCACTTGAAGGCCTGGTGCTATAACCTACAGCTTTGATATCGCTTGTAACATACCCAACCACCAGGTTGAGACATGTTGTTTCAAAAATGCACTTCAAGAATTCTTTGAATACATATTTTAATGTACGTAGAACAACAAACCCAAAATTTTTTGCTCAGATACTGATCTGAAATGTACCCATTGCCCAGGTACTTCCAAATTTTCCCTCTTGGAATGATTATGAATTTATGTTCCATTATTTGTATCAAGAAACGTGAATCCAATGCACGTAATTAACAATAACATGCTAAACTGTAAACAAAAAGAAAAACATGCCATGGACAATCATAGCCAACAAAAAGACATTAAATAAATGCATCATCTCAAAGATAAATATACACAACGGAATATAAATTACACAAAAAACATAAAGAGGACTTATGTTTAATTCAACCATTCACCAATTGGATGTAGACATCGAACATTCAACCCAATCATAGAAACTATTGTTCCAAATATCATCAACAGTTCACACCCGAGCTAGGGCTATGAATCCACAAGGACAAGTCCTATGTCGACTCTAAAACACACAACAATTAGATATCAAACTCTCACAGTTTTCCAAACCATACAACAATCCTAATTTTCCATCTCTCTTTCCCATCATCCTTCACAACCCAAGAACGTGAACCTCCTTCATAGCCACTCAGTCCCTTAGGTTGTTCCACCTCTTTCCAGGGCTCTAGTGCTACTGATGAAAAAATGTCAACGCTGGAAACTCCAAATATTCCCAGTTGTGAACAATTATACTAAATATGTCAATGCATCCGAGCACTCAAGAATTAATTCCCTCCTAGAATGATTAGTAATTACCTACATCCATCTAGCAATGTCTCTCTACCTCTAGCCATTCATTTCCATTCCATACACAACACACTATTGAGCAATAATGAGTGAGGAAATGATAAGAAACAATGAATGAAGAACCCCCCAAACATCCCAAAAATAAAGAACCACATGGCCTCCCCAAGAATCTCATGCAACCACTTTTCCCAACTAAAACTAATATGGTGAATAAAGTAATATAAAAATACTTATCCCCTTTATCCCCCTCCCTCATGGAATATGAGCCCCCTATCTCTCGTTTCCTTGTCTGTCTTGCATCCAACACTATATTTTATTATTAACAATGTTCAAAGTATTACATTTCATAGGCACTCTAGCCCCTTTCAATATATTGGATCACCATCCTAAGTCACATTTACGTAATGCATTCTAGTTCACAGGGGTTAAAACCGAGGATTTTACAAGTCTATACAAGTGAAGTCGAGATAATCTCATGAATGCAGATGTGGTGAACCCCCCAATCCTCATGCATATCAAGTGCACCCTCCCGACGATGATCCTAAGGTGAGCATGCAACACTTGGAGATAATACTGAGGTTGTAATGAAAGACTTGATTCCACTAGTATAACTGACGTATGAATGAGTAATGAATGAAGAGGATGTGGATCCATCATATAGGGGAGAGTATTCTCTTCTAACATAGAATATTCTCATTTATGGGAGAATATCTCATACCAGGGGTGCCCTCAACATTGAATAATAAAATTATGAAAATAAATACTAGGTGGGTGTGTAATATCTCCAATACCCCCCCTAAACACTACTAGCGAGTACACAATAAATGGGTCCCGACAAGAGTCCATGTTCAATACCCATTTTGCAATGAATCTAAGT
>ML779309.1:1226712-1237538 GCA_009831015.1 Picea engelmannii | reverse complement strand
TATCGGTTACCTTTATATTCAATCTTTGGAAGTTCTCAATGTGCTCGGTAACTGAACCCTTTTGCTTGAGATTTATCAATTAGCTAAAGAAGGTATTGCTCCTTGTATCCTCATAGTGTGCTATCATTTCTTCTGTGAAAATTTTCCAAGTAACGAGTGATTTGCGAGAACAAAGCCATCGATACCATACAAATTGATTAGGTTCTAAATATAAAGAAACAATTTGTACCTTTTGTGTATGTGGTACATTATGGAGATCAATGAATTGCTCCATCTGAAGTATCCATGTGATTGGGTCCTTGCCGTCAAACTTCCTCATATCAATCTTAGGAACGTGGTTGGTCCTCAAACCAAAGTTGGAGTTTCTCCATTCTTGATTCACCTTCCTTGTGTCCTCGTCATGAATTTCATGGGATGCATTTTCACTTTTAGGTGTCTTCTCTATTACTGAATTTTTCAATACTTCCATGATCTCCCCTTTTAAACTATCCATCTTAGTATCCAACATAGCTTCCATTGAATCCATCTTTTTTTGTAGTTCATTTATGTCCCTACACATTTCTTCACCTTCATCAAGAGTCTAAGTAGGATTTTTTGGAGGCTTATTTGGTGTAGAATTTCCCTTTTTTGGTGGCATGTTGGCCAAGTATCACTTTTGAACCATGATTTTGAGGTGGTTCTGCTAGACAATATTTCTTCTGTTGTATCTCCCAAGTTTCGACCCTTATGGGTATAAAAATTTCTTTTATGTAGTTCTCTAATATTTCTTCTCTGTAATGCCACAGGTCTAATCAAAATTGGATGTGCCAATTGGAATTTATGGTAACTTCCCCACAACTTGCCTATTTTTGGACTTTCCAGGAGATCTCACTTGTATAGCATGCCCCAAACAAAATAATTGATATAAAATTTTGAAACTCACACCAGAAATACTACAGACTGTCCACAATCCAATGAAACCAGTCCCACTCAATTTTGATAGTCTAGGAAGAAGTTATGATTGTCTTACCTGGAACACCTTCTTGAGACTAGTCAATAGGACTAGTCAGATACCCTATCTTACATAGAGTGTATGTACAAATTTAAGATGAACCAGAACCTGAACTTTGTACCACAAATGCCTTACTAATTTATTTAAATATCCTCCAAATTTCAGGGTCTGAAAGGTTACAGAAAGTTTTTATAGCGAAAATTCCACAATGACTCAGTTCAAGATGATTCCAGAACCCTATCTTGTATAGGATATATCTCCAAAAGCATAAGGCCTCAGGAGCTAAATTTTGAACCCAACATACCTTGATCCGTATACTAAATATCCTCCAAGCCGTTCCTTCTGAAACGTTGTAGAAAAAAAGTTATGTTGAGAATGACAAGGTGTCTCAGATGTAGCAGCGGAACCCCAAGACCTTGAGCTCTGATACCATATGTTAAGAACCAAAATATCAATATAGCATAGAAAAACATCAGAAAAAGTACTCAATGCCTTGAAAAAGAGATAATTTCAGATAATAAGCCTCTTCGAGGGGGAAACCTCTTTTTACCCCACTTAAATGTTCAAGTACAAGATGATTCAAAATGAAAATGTCTTCTTGGTATATATAGTAGACTAGGAGGTATAATTACAACTAATGGCCTAAAGCTGACATAAATAAAATAAAATTACTAATATAATATGCCCCAATTAAGGGGTAATGAGACAATATTAGGTCTTAACAAAATCAAAAGAAAATTAGCAAGGACATTCATCCAAAAATGGTCCCATGATAGTATATTCATTTTGGAAAAGGCCAAGGAAGAAGCTTATACAATGTTGGGGATGTGAGGGAAATCACTTATATAGGGATTTCCCTCAAAAAGGAGAAAGAATGAAGAATGTCCATGACATTTAGGAGGATTAAATAATTGGATACCTAGGAGGGAGCATTCCAAGGATTTATGTAGCCTTGGACAACAAGAAAACAAAATATCAATTCCCCATGATTGAAGTGGAAGGTACGATTGATAATTAGCCATTGTCAATTTCAATTGATTCTGGATCTAGCCATAGTTACATAAACTCTAACATTGTTGAAATATTTCACTTGAAAAGGATTAAGCATAAGAAATAATGGTTAGTTTAGTTAGTCATAAGGTCTAAGAGAAATATCAATGAGTTGGTTAAATATTTTCCAATAGAAAGGAGTGGACTCAACACAAAGGTAGATGTGAACATCATACCATTGGGTTCATATGACTGTCTAATTGTCATGGATTGGTTAGAAAAAATCCATGCTATCCTAAATTATAAAAACAACACAATAATTCATATAGATGAAGGAGGACAAAAGTGAGAGATTCAAGGCATTCTGAGAGCTATAGATGTTAGAAAATTTTCATCCATGCAGTTGAAAAAGCGTTTCAAGAAGAGATGTCAAATTTTTGCAGCCCATATATAAGAGGCAACTAGATTTGAAGTGGAAATTATTGAATACCATCCATTCTTGATGGATTTTGATGATGTTTTTTGGGAAATCCGAAGATTTCCACCAAAGAGAGACATTGATTTATCTATCGATTTGGTTCCAGGAGTTTAGAATGAACACACCATAATTGAAATGCTTGTAGATGCATCTTGAAGAGATATTAAAGAAGGCGTATATACACCTAAGTGTGTCACCTTGGGGGGCCCTAGTTCTTTTTGTGAAAAAGAAATATGGAACCTTGCAGATATGTATTGATTTCAGACAGTTGAATAAGGTCACAATAAAGAAAAAATATCATTTTCCAAGGATTGATGATATTTTTAAACAACTGAATGGTGCAAGAATATTTTCCAATATTGGATTGAGATTAGGTTATCATCAAGTGAGGATAAAGGAAGAGGATATTAGCAAGACAACATTCATAACAAGATATGGTAATTATGAACTTATGGTAGTTCCTTTTGGACTATAAAATGCCCCAGATGTTTTCATTCCCCTGATGAATGTAGTGTTCAAAGAATACCTGGAAAACTTTGTGATTATGTTCCTGGATGATATAATCGCCTACTCAAGGACATAAGAAGAGCATGAGAAAAATTTGAGAATGGTGTTGGAATTTTTGAGAGAGAATAAATTATATGCCAAACTAAGTAAATGCATCTTTTATCAAAATAATATTCACTACTTGGGGAATATTATTTCAGCATATGGGATAATAGTTGATATTGAGAGGATTGAGGCCATTAGAGGATGGAAAACACTAAGAAATGTTATAGAGGTCATATCATTTATGATTCTTTCCATGTATTACTGAAGATTCATAAAAGGATTTTCCATGATTGCAATCCCAATCATTTCTTTGAAAAATAAGGGAGTGACATTTGAATGGAATCCCAAATGTGAACAAAGTTTTTAGTAGTTGAAGGACATTTTGAGAAGTGCACTAATATTAAAAATTGAAAATCCCGATAAATATTTTGTGGCATGTACTGTTTGTGCAAGGAAGGGTTCGATGGAGTCCTCACTCAGAAAGAGAATGTGGTATGCTATGAGTCTTGAAAATAAAAAGAGCATGAAAGGAATTATGCTACAAATGACTTGGAATTAGTAGTTTTGTTCATACATTAAAAATGTGGAGACATTACCTTATGGGGAGAACATTTGAACTAAGGACAAACCGCTATGGTCTGAAGCATTTGTTTGGACATCCAAAATTAAATTCTAGACAAACTAGATGGTTGGAATTTCTAAGTGAATATGACTTTGAAATTAAGCATATCAAAGAAAAATAAAACCAAGTGGTTGATGCGATCAACAACAGAGATCATGAAATTTATATTTCATCCATCACTATGTTCCACACATATTTAAAAAACATAATTTTAGAGGCTGCAAATTCATATCAACAATATTTAAAAATAAATGAAACAATATAGAAACACAATTTACAACAGAAAATTAATTATTATGAGTTGAAAGAGGACGAAATATTCATGTACAGAGGGAAAATATATATTCCAAATTCCAGTGAGCTGAAAAATATAGTGGTAAGAAAAATGCACAATGTGCCATATGTTGGGCACCCAGGATATCTTAAACTAATGGCATTTGTAAGAAGAGAATACTTTTGTCCAGGAATGAAGAAAGAAATGGTTTATTACATTTCTAGTTTCATGGAGTGTCAAAACTTAAAGACAGAGCGTAGACATCCGACGAGGCTGTTATAACTATTGCCCATTCCTGCGTGGAAGTGGGAAGTGGTCACCATTGATTTTATTACTAGTATTCCCAAAATAGTGAGGCAACATTATTCCATCATGGTGGTGGTATATAAATTAATGACTATGCACAGTTTATTCATGTGAAGAACATATACAAGGTGGAAAATATTGTATATATCTATATGACGGAAGTTTATGGGCTACATAGGGTGCCTAAAGAAATTGTTTCAGACATAGATCCAAAGTTTACATCCAATTTTTGGAAAGCTTTGTTAAAAGGATTTGTGACAAATTTAAATATCAATACAACATATCACCCAGAGTTAGATGGGAAAATAGGGAGGACCGACTAAATAATTGAATACATGCTCAGAATGTATGTGATGGACCAGTCATCAAAGTGGGAAGACTACATCCACTTCATAGAGTTTTCTTACAATAATGGGTACCAAGGTTAATTACAAATGAGTATATTTGAAGCATTTTATGGTAGGAAATGTATCACACCAGTGAGTTGGGATAACCTAACAAACAAAGTTGTCATTGGGTTATATTTGTTGAGGGAAATGGAAGAGAAGATGACAAAGATTAGGCATAATTTAAAGGTTTCCAAAGATAGGAAGAAAATTTATGCAAATAAGAACATATTGTTTAGAAATTTTGATCCTAGAGCATCGTTGACAAAGCACAAGCAGAAGACAACTAGGTGCACTAGCGCATATTTTGAAATGTTTTGAATTTCAAAGATCAATGTATTAATGTAATATATGAATTTTTTTTTTGAGTTATGAATATATTTAATGATCATAGGCTGAGCCATCGCATAATATCGATGGAGAATGTATTTATTTTTTATGAATCGGATCACAGTACAAATATGGAGCTTTTTCTTTTATCTGTTTGGCTCGATATTTATTGTAATAAATGTTAAGTAGTTGATAGCATTTAATTCTGATAGGATAACATAGAGTAGTTGGAGGGAAGAACCCAAGAGAGTCGCTTTGTATAAATTTTTGTATTGTTTCCAAGTAGAAGTTGTTGTGAAGTTGTTGATAGAAGAGAGTTAATCAGTCACTACAAAATCTCATGTATAGGTTTCCATCGTAAGCCAAGAACTGGGAGATGCAGAGAAATATTGTAGGAATGTATCTAAGTTTTTGTTAATGGAATATAACAGAGGAATACTGTTCCAAATGTCTGTTGTTATGTATCTATCTAAATGAATGAATGGTAGACTTTGTGTTTACCTTCAATTCTCTGTATTTCTTGTTCTTGTATCCATGACCGCATTTACATTGTTGAATGTATGAGTCAATGTGAAGAGTGAATAAGTTCAATAGTTTCTCTTCTTTGAGCGAGTGCAAGGTGTGCATAGTGTTCATAAGGAGTGTGTGACAGAGTCTGTTTCGACTCAAAATCTCAAAAGAGATAACAAGAACTTGTAGGTGTGAAAGGAGTGCATAAATGTCTGCAAGGAGTGCGTGACAGAGCTTTCAAACTCAAAATCTCAGAAGGAGTAGTTTGATTCCAGTCACGGGAGACACAATCATTTATAGAACAATCGTAAGGAAGGTGAAGACATCCACAGAGGAGCGAGTGTGGAGGAAAATTTGTTTCAAGGTGTGTGCGGATTAATATTTCGACTAAGTGACGATGAGATTGTTCATAGAAACAAGGTAAAGCCAAGTAAGTTAAGCTCAGGAGCGAGAGCGACGAAAATATTCAAGGAAAGAAGTTCCTCAATTTCTCATCAAGGCTAATGGGTGAGATTTGTTCCAAGAGGAGATGAATGGTCCCAGACAATCAGATTTGGGAGAGCTACGAGGAGGATAGTCGTGAAGTGTTTTAGTACTTCGGAGTTCGACAAGTTTGAAGAATTGACGAAAGAAAAGTCGTAAAGTCTTAAATCATGATTCAATATCATATATTGATCATGAGGGTAGTACATGGTAGTGGATTAAGGAATTTAGGAGTCGAAAGACCAAAAGTTCGAGGCAAGAAACCTAGAGTTTCATGAATTCATGAAACCCGAACCGTAGTGGGGCCAACAGATATGAGGAGACTTGTGGTGGAAGTTCAAAAACTCAGGGAAGAGTGTTTCAGGAAGAATATAAGGAAGAGCTCGAAATATCTCTGAAGCTCGAGTTGTGAAGGGATAGACCCATGGTCATAGCCGTGGTCACTTGCGGAAGATACCTATGCATGTGGGTAGAGTGTTTTGGGTACCTGCGGGGACCCAAGGAGTCGCTTCGACTCTTTATTTTAACGATCCAAGACTGGGAGGTCGAGAAAACCTTTGGAGGGAAGGGGGGTCTACTCCATATTTTAAAGTGGAAGAACATGTATTTTCTAAGAGTGAAAGCGAAAATAAGTTCAATAATAATGGGTTGCTTCCCAAAGTTTACAAAATGATATTGTGGTCCTTTTGAAATATTAGAGAAGATAGGGGAAGTTGCATACATGATAGCATTTCATGCATCCATGAGACTGCATAATGTATTTCATGTATCATTATGAAATAAATATGTTCCTAATGCTAACCACATAATTCATTGGACTATGATCTAGGTGAAAAACAGAGGGGGTTTCCGGGTGGAACTAGTACACATCCTAGACTGGAAAGCCAAAGTGATGCATGAAAAAGACATAGGGTTGGTAAAGGTTCAATGGGACTACTATGGTATTGAATATTAAACTTGGGAGAATGAAGAAATTATGCTAGATGAATACCCACAAATTTTGTTCAATATTGAAGAGAACAGAAGATAAAAATGTAAGACTCCATTTTGGGAAAATAGTTTTTTCAAACCACATCTCAAAATTATTGGTCACCTGCATTGATATCCCTGATAAGAATGGTGCGGCATGGTGGACTAAGAGTAGCGAATTGGATGCATTCCTTGGGTCGAAAGATTTAGAAGAACGAGATATTATGGTTGGAAATGTTGTTGGAGAGTAAAAGGATTATAGAATTTTATTTTTTTAATATTATGGTGTAAATTTGTATATATATATCAACATGGTGTTGTGCACTGAGGTTTTGATTTTTCTACATGAAAAAATATGAGATGATATGTGATCGATATATTATTACAATGATGAGTGTTGCATATATAGATAACATATGATGACCATCCATGAAAGGATGCGTCCCTTGGATAATAAATAACTACTTATTAATTATATATATTTGTACCTTGTATTATAAATATCATGTTATATATTATGTGATATTATATATATATATATATATATATATATATATATATATATATATATATATATATATATATATATGGTAGAATGTCTTCTGGATGTTTTCTAAACCTCAACACTCCCTCTCAACAAGGGAGACATTCTTCATCATGCGAAAGTTTGTCCCTGAAGTATAAAAACTTTGCCCTACACTCATGAAACTTGTCTATCAATCCTTGGAGATGTCTCTCTCCCACCTAAATTGAGGGGAAAATCCCCATATGAATATCCCTCTGAGCCAATTGACTCTCTCTAAGATCATGCTCACTCTCGGTCTGTGTGTGATAACATCTATCATCTTGAGTCTTTATCATTCTATGTCAAATCACCATGACTAGGACAAAGACCACACCAGGGTTGTTCACAATAGGTACACCCTTGTGAGTGAATGTCAGCTCGATGCTAACTAAAACGTGATGTAAATGTGTTGAACCTGGACATAATAGATCTAGATAGAAAATAACATACACATTTGCAGAGAGAAATTGAAAAAGAAGAAGCAGGACAGAAAGAATGGAAGAATTCTCATTAACCAAATGAATAATGAGCAATTTACACATGATATACTCTATATAACTCAACCAATGTGCACTGGAGGAGAAGAAAATGCACCATAGTGGTGATTTAGAGTGATATGGACACACACCAACGATTACGGTATTAAAATGACACCTAGTCTAGTCTCTTCGACAATTACGAGAGTGAATTGCCACCTAGATGAGTTAACTAGTCTATCAGTCTTCATTTAACTGTCTAAAACAAAGTGAAGTGAGGAGGAGATCAAAGAATCAAGGGTAATGCGCTAGTCTGGTTATGCACCCAAGGAAAATTCACATTAGCTGGTGATGATCCCAATGTTGCCTGGTGACAATACCAATGTAGCATCTAGACTCCACTCAACTGATCAAACTAAAGTGAAAACTTAAGAGAATATTCTCCCTAGAGGAATATTCTTCCTAAAATATAGGAGACTGAATAATGACTAATAAACAAGGAAAAACCTAGGAAAAAGAAATCCTAGGTGTGTGTGAAGTAATTTCAACACCCCCACTGAACATCACTATAGTGAAAATAACGAATGGGTCCCGACAATGATGCCATGTTAGGTACCCAAATACAAAAGATACACTGAAAAAAAATGAGGAAAGAGGGAAAACCTCATGGGAAAAAACCACCCTCAAGGTATAATGCATGTAAAAAAAAGAATTGATAGTTTCTAGGAAACTGTGTCCTTCACTCCAAGAAGACTTTGTAAAGAATGGAACTTCTTCTCAGTGAAGGTCTTGGTGAATATGTCTATAGTCTTTTCTGTTGAAGGATATAACTACAGGTCGATGATACCCTCGTGTACTAAGTCTCATATGTAGTACATGTGGATGTCAATGTGCTTTGTCTGCTGCCTCTGAACTGGATCTCTACAGAACTTTAGAGTGCTTGTTAAGACCTAAATAGTGGCTCATTACCCCTTAATTGGGGCATATTACATTAGTAATGTTATTTTATTTATGTCAGATTTATTTCATTAGTTATAATTATACCTCATAGTCTCCTATATATACCAAGGAGACATTTTCATTTGGAATTGTACATTTATGTGGGCATAATGAGGTTTCCCCCTCGAAGAGGCTTATTATCTGAATTTATCTCTTTTTCAAGGCGTTGAGTACTTATTCTGAGGTTTTTCTATGCTATATTGATGTTTGTTTTTTAACATATGGTATCAGAGCTCAAGGTCTTGGGGTTTCGCTTCTACATCTGAGACACCTTGGAATTTTCTCTATAACTTGTTTTCTACAATGTTTCATAAGGAACGTATTGGAGGCCATTTAGTATACGGATCAAGGTACGTTGGGTTAAAATTTTAGCTCATGAGGTCTTAAACTTTTATAGATACAGCCTGTGCAAGATAGAGTTATGGAATCATCCTGAACTGAGTCATTGCATAATTTTTGCTATAACAATTTTTTTGTAACGTTTCAGACACTAAACTCTAGAGGATATTTATAGAAATTAGTAAGGTATCTGTGGTAAAAATTTGATCTTCTGGGTCATCGTACATTTTTAGATACACCCTGTGGAAGATAGGGTATTTGACTAGTCCTATTGACTAGTCTCAAGAAGGTGTTCCAGGTAAAACAATCATAACGTCTTCCTAGAGTATCCAAATTGAGTGAGACTAGTTGCATTGGATAGTCGACTGTCTATAGTATTTCTGGTATTATTTTCAGAATTTTATATCATTTTTTTTGGGCGGGGCACGCTATACAAGTTAGATCTCCTGGAAAGGCCAAAAATCAGCAAGTTGTGGGGAAGTTACTATAAATTCCATTTGGCACATCCAATTTTGATCAGACCTGTGGAATTGCAGAGAATAAATATCAAAGAACTACAAAAAAGAAAGTTTTGTACCCATAAGGGTTGAAACTTTGGAGATACAGCAGAAGAAACATTGTCTAGCAGAACCACCTCAAAATCAAGGTTCAAAAGTGATACCTGGAAAACATGCCACCCAAAAAGGGAAATTCTACACCAAATAAGCCTTCAGAAAATTCTATGTGGACTCTTGGTGAAGGTGAATAAATGTGTAGGGACATAAATGATTTTCAAAAGAAGATAGTAACAAAAGATGAACTACAAGAGATGATTGATTCAACGGAAGCTAAGTTTGAGGCAATAAATACTAATATGGATGGTTTAAAAGGGGAGATCATGGAAGGATTGAAAAACTTCCTAATAGAGAGGACACCTGAAAGTGAAAATGTATCCCATGAAATTCATGATGAGGACACAAGGAAGGTGAATCCAGAATGGAGAAACTCCAACTTTGGGTTGAATACCAACCACGTTCCTAAGATCGATATGAGGAATTTTGATGGAAAGGACCCAATCACATGGATACTTTAGATGGAGAAATTATTTGATCTACATAATGTGCGACATACACAAAAGGTACAAATTGATTCTTTATATTTAGAACCCAATCAATTTGTATGGTATCGATGGCTTTGTTCTCGCAAATCACTCGTCACTTGGACAATTTTCACGAAAGAAATGATAGCACACTATGAGGATACAAGGAGAAAAACCTTCTTTATCCAATTGATAAATCTTAAGAAAAAGGGTTCAGTTACAGAGCACATTGAGAATTTCCAAAGATTGAATATAAAGGTAACAAATATTCCAGATGAGCACTTGATTGATGTATTCACAGGAACTTTAAAGGATAACATTCAACATGAGGTTCTCCTTTGGGAACCCAAATCATTGGAGAATGCATTTAGGGTGGCAAGAAATGTTGAAAGTAAAAATATGGCTATGGCTACTAGAGGGACCAATCCTAACATCTATAGAGAGAATAATGCTCCTTCTTCTAAAACACCTCAACCTA
>ML779309.1:1191646-1205765 GCA_009831015.1 Picea engelmannii | reverse complement strand
ATTCCTTTTATGATTGATTTTACATTCATGCATCACTTACATCACATATATCATGATATGATCCAACAAGTCTTCTTAATTTTTCCTACCTTTCCATAGTATAGGAATGTCTTTTTCTTCTTACCTTTTTTAATTGATGACTGATCAGCATGCTTCTTCTTCTCGATTTGGTTGACATAGTCCTTATCAGGTAATCTCCACCATCTTTCTCTCAATTGTATTCCTAACCTCTTTCTCTAGAATTCTGTCAACTTTTCCCTTAAGAAGTTGGTAATGTTTCTAATTTTTAAGTTTACCCTCATTAAGCAATTTTTATTGTGCCCTAATTAGAAAACCACATAAATAACTAAAGGCATAGTCTATGGCATCATCTATTCTACAAGCATAACTAGCATAAAAGTTTGAACATAAAACATCATAGCATGTCTTTAAATTCATCAAGTTTAGTTCTATAATCACTCTCCAAACCTTAATTCAATATGCAAGTTTAAAATTGATTCAATATACCTCAGATATGTGAGCCTATATGGAAAGAACATATGTTATAGACCAATCCATAGGATCATCTACATGTATACCCAAAAGTGTAACTATCTCCCTTAAAATGAGGAAGGTTTATTCCAATTTGATCACCTTAGGCACACTCAAGATCTAGGTTTTAAGTCTTGACATAAGCACTAGTCAACCTAGTCAACACCACATCATTATCATTTTGACATGTTTCCCATCATATGGAGGAAGAATCAATTTTTTCTTTATAGGTATCAATTTGTAACAATTATGAACACATTGAAGAAAGAAAGAACAATATCAGGCATCTTTGTGCCATCTATTTGAAGCTATTGTTGCAAAGCCTTCTTCTCTTGGTTGTTGGATTTTGTGGTGCTATCTAATGGCCTAATACAAAGTCAAAAAATATATACACAAAACAACCCTCTTGCAACAATTTCAATTGGGTTTCAACTTTTGGTAATTCTAATCAATTTGGTGGATTATAGGTTTTTGTAAAATACGGATGAATTTGGAGGTACCAAAACTTGAAATTATGGTCAAAATGGAACCATGAACAAAATCATTATTGTCACCAAAATTCATTGCATCAGAAACAAGGTTCCTCTACCACTGGTTCCACCCCACGTGTTTAGCATGAATTCAATAAGGGTAAGGATTGTTTCCTTAGATCATGATGTAATATAAACCCATGAAACTTCTATAAGGTATTTTTCTACCTTTGTTCCACTCAAATATAACAATCATTTGCTCTAGTCATCTATATTACAACGACCTTCTTCAACATTTGGTGTATCGAGGGAACCCAATGCTTCTGCATATAAGAGAAATCCTTTTCACCATATAACCTACTAACGAGCATGATGAAATCCCTCATGGGTTCTCATAAATTAGAGGTGGGCTACAAATTAGTTGGGAAATTCAAAATTATTTCTTCTGTCTTCCCAGATAATTTTGGCCCATGAACACCTACCCAAAATACTAAGTGAAGAAATACTCTGTGTTTTCTCAAAGGTTTGGATCCAACCCTAGATGCAAAAGTATTACATGTCAAGTTATATTTTCAATGTTTATCTTTAGCTATATTATAATATGAATATCGTTGGCCTAATGTTTCCTTCTCCCTCGATGGAGTGTAGGTACAACCAAATATGTATCTATCAAACCTATCATCCAGCTCGAGTGATGAAATTTCAAGAGGGGCAAGGGAAAACATATCCAACACATCTTACAAGGAAAAATAAACTAGAGGTGAAAAGGTCAGAAGAAAGTTTGGTAGGTGCATGAAAGTCTTTCTTGCTAAAGGAGGATTATGCTCTTATGATGATGAGATCATAGGTGACATAGAGGTTCCCTTGAGGTACAAACACCTAATGAAACAGTGGGTACCCAAGGAACTCCTCGAGCTAGACACTGACTTCTATGTCACAAAAGCCTTAGAACAGAAGTATCAATTTTTGGTTTTAAATTTTGTAATTTGATATATGCAATTAACACATATTTATCATTGTCGAATTTTGTGAGATCGATGAGAGGGGAAGTGGATGGTCCTAGTAGCATCAGCGGGACTGCAACAACGAACCCACATGGCCATGTAGCCACCAGGCTATTTTCCACCCCAAGTGTGTCGCCTGAGACTGATTCTATGGATTCTAGGGGTGATGCCATGCCCCCACAACACACTCTAGATCATGCAGGTGGTGATCATGATCATGGAACTGATCACTCTTCCGTTGATTGTTACCCTAGTGCTACATGTATCCAAAGCACAGGAACAACTACGGTATCATTTTTGGTCAACCAGGACATGGTTCCTCTAAAAATAGTACAACTACGAGGTATTTAATATATGTCTTTATAGAGATTCCTATTATATAATTGTTTAAACAATCACATATCAGTGAGATTTAAATTACTAATGATGACGATGTTTTATAGGAAACAATGTGTTCTACAATAGTTTGCATGACTATGCATTAGAACTTTTTGGGCCGACCATTCGACTACGATGGAATCGACAAGATTCCAAACTGAAAAACCTTCTTATCTCCAGATTGGTTGGCGAGTTTGGTGACTTGTTTAATAATCCAAAAGTCATAAAAAGGACTAGCAAGCATTTGAAACATGTTAGAGAGGCGTATAGGAATAAATTAGTACAGGACCCCAAGTGCGAACTCCCTTTGGTTGTCCCCGAGAGGGAGTGGAAAGAAATTATTCTTGATGCAAGAGAATTAGGGATGAAAGCACAAGGGAAGAAACCACCTAGCCTTGGAAGGTAAGAGGTGTTTTCAATTTACTATGATGGTATTTTGTTTACTTTATGAGGAAAACAATAAATATCTAACATATCTCAAAATATTGTGTAGACTCCAAGACACTTCCAAGGTAACAAAGGCAAGACAAGACAAACATGGCCAACATAAACTGGGCCAAGGTGGTTATGGTAGATTGAAGGCATGGGTTGTAAGTGCCTAAACATTTTACTTTTTTCTTTATCATCGTCACTAAATATGTAATTCATTGCAGCTAGTGACTATTGATTTTGATATTACTCAATGAAGGGGGATTTGTTCAATGACCAAGCCACAGAAGAAGATCTAAAGGTCGGGTTCATGCAGGGTTTTGATGGTGTGGTGGCGTGACAAAGAAGCTTGGGTCAATCACCATGTGTCTCTCTGGAGGACATGATAAATAAAATGAAATTAAAAACTTGTCGATTAGTTTTTAGTCATTGATTACTTATAATATAAAATATATTTTTTATTCATTTAAAATGTAAAATAATGTGTGTCTTTTCCACATTCGCAGGAGAGAAACAATGCTACCAATGCTCCTGTTGTACCTGTTGAACCACATATCGACCTCCATATTGATTCAAGTGTTGTTGCCGAAGGACCATTACATAGTGGTATGTGCACATTTTTAATGTTTTTCCATTTTTCAATGAGTATTAATATCTAGGGTATATTATGTACTAAATACTTATATTGTTTCATATGGAAGAGCATGTAGATGTGCCCGATCGAGAGTGGAGATCAACAAGTGCATAAACAACAATGCGACCACCAGCTAATGTTTCTACTGCACCGACTAATCCAGGTATAAAACATTGTAATTAAATCTGTATTAATTAAATTTCCCTAGGAATAGTGAATAACAATATCACTTGAATTTTTTTTGTTGTTGCAGCAGTGGATGCCCATGCACATCCTCAACCTCCACGCCGAAATACTAGAAGTTCATCATGGCATGAAGTGTTGAGTACTAATGATGCAACACTTCAAGAAGGCCCGATAACTGTGGGGGATCAGTTAAATGATGATGATGACGACTTAATTTGTGCTTTCATGGATACCAGGAAGAAGAAGAAGAAGAAAAACAAATGATTAGACATTTTATTATTAATATAAATCCAATATATTTCTGATCCAATGTAATGTATTTTGTTTTCCTAAATGTCATGAATGTTATTTGCTTTCATGTTTTTTGTTTTAGCACATGGAGATGAATGTTTTATGCTTACATTTAATGTTACTATCATTTATAATTATAGTTGTAAAATCTAGATAGATTGGGTATGGGGAAATGAGAGTGATGTGAGAGGGGGGAAGGGGCCAAAAGAGATTCCACCTTCACGTGGTTGGTCCTGTTCAGTAGAGAATAATTTATTCTCGAAACGAAGAGAAGATCATTCAGGTATTCGTCTTTAGTCATTAATTTGTAGAGGTTGTTACATCTTTAATTACTATTCTGAAATATAATTAAGTCATGTGATGAATTGCAGGATGGAGAGGAGCAACATTGGAGGCACCCCATCACTCAAAGGTATGGATCTTGTTAAGTACTGGTTTAAGGTGATATAATCACATATATGTTAGTCAATCTTAATATTAAATAATAATAATATAGGAAATGTGTTAAGAAAGTTAAATATTTTATGTTTTTTATATTTTTTTGGAGATTATTTTTGTTGACATTATAATTTTGAATTGATGAAATTGTTGTCTTTAATGTAAAAATAGTTTAAATGTATTGAAATACATCTTTTGTCACTGGATTGTGTACAATTAACATATAATATCTGCAATTGAATCATTCAAATTATTAGTCCATCCATAACAAGTTTAGAATACTAGATTAGTTTAAAATTTTACCTCATGTGACGTCTTTATTGCACCTCATAAATTTGTTTATCGCACCAGATAACTTTTCACCAAACAACAACATGCTTCCTAAATTTCTTAGATGAGAAATCTCAGTGGTAATGCTCCAACTTATTGTTCCGCAAGCGCAATCTTTCCAACCTATGAAGCATGCTCAATTATGATGGAATATTGCGACTTAGGTGATTGTCATCCAGTTCGAGATATATCAAGCTTGTCAGGTTGCCAATTTCATGAGGTATCCTTCCATGTATACTGTTGTTTGATAAATCTAGTAAAGTGAGGTTTCCCTAAAATTGAGGGTACGGTTCCTATGAGATTGTTTACTCCTAGGTCAAGCATTTTCAATTTTGTGAGCATACCCAAATCTCTAGGAATGCTTCCACCCAAATGGTTCTGAGTCAAAGACAGGACTGTTAGATTGGAGCACCCACCTATAGTAGCTAGAATGGGACCTTAAAATTCATTGTTATAGTAGCTGGAGGTTGGAGCAATTGGTTAATGCAGTCAGAAAGGGAAAAGTGAGAGTGCTAACAAGTTGGTTTCCATGTAAATAAAGGCTTTCAAGATGGGCCAATTTTCCAAGATCTTTCAACACTATTCCAATTAACCAATTTTCATTAAGAAAGAGTAGCTTGAATTGGGAATAGTTGGTAAGAGAATCTGGTATGTTGCCTATTAGTTTATTACCCCATAGATGTAATTCCTAGAGATGGGAAAGTTTGGCACTGAACTTTGATGGAATTGGTCCACTTGGTTTGTTCTCATTCAAGACCATCCATTTGAGTAAAGTGCAATTGGAGAGTGAAGGAGGAATGGCTCCATGCAGATTTTTCTCACCTAAAACAATCTCAACCAAAGAAGAGAGTTTCCCTAAAATTGAGGGTATGATACCTGTGAGATTGTTTAATCCTAGATCAAGCATTTTCAATTTTGTGAGCATTCCCAATTCTCTAAGAATTATTCCACCCAAATGGTTCTGAGACAAAGACAAGACTGTTAGATTGGAGCACCCACCTATAGTAGCTGGAATAGGACCTTGCAATTCATTTCTATCAAGACAGAGCTCTCTTAGGCCAACAAGGCCTCCCAACTCTGGCGGAATATGACCATGAAAATGATTGTTTGAAATATCAAGTACCTCAAGGAAAGAAACATTGGCAAGAAAAGGAGAGAAAGGAGCTTGTATATTCACACTTGAAATATTGACACCAACCACTCTCTGGTTCCATGAACTACACTCAACTCCTGTCCACTTAAATAAGAGGATACGGGTATTCCAATTCTGTAATTTATTGTATGGATCATATATGAATTCTTTATTGAAAGAAAATAGATAATGTTGATCGATATCATTGTTGGTCAATGAATGATTAATTGAAGATGACAGTAAGAATTACATGAGTATTAGTTGTATCATTAGTGTATACATTTTGCTAGTAACAAATGCTAGCCTTGAAAATGGTGTTGTCTTTTTCATGAAGGCCATTTTAGAAGATAGAATCGTGGGCAGGAATGAGAGGATGAACATGAACATAATGTTGGGATGTGTTTCAGAGCCATGAAAGTGTATGGTGACGTACATAGGAGGGAACATACGAACAAAGTGTAAATCTAAAGTCAAATATGTGGCCCGAGGTAAAATAAATATGCCTTTGTTTCAGTAGTAAAGGTTTGAGGCTCACCAACAATTGTTTGAAGATAAATATGCCTTTGTTTCTGAGTTTATTCCAGCGCCTTCCATTTATGATCTTGTTGGTTGCATTCGTCTTCAAATTTTCTTCGAGACACTTAAAGAAGCAACATATATTTATTTCACATAACTGGAGGATCATGCATATGTCACAAATCTGATATAAGGGCTTCAGAATCATCCTCACCAAATTTGTATGTGTTGAAGACAACATCATTCCTTTAGCCACTAACATTATATAATTGTTTGCATACAAGAATCACACACAACATCCTTGGGCAACATAAGCCTCCAAACAAAAACTCCATTTGCATTATGAAACATATAGAGGAAACACAATTCATTACCTAACTTACAAAGTGAAAACATAAACCCAAATGAATCATCGTCATTCTCAAATACATCCAGTTGGCCTTCTCATTGGATTTAACAAGATCCATCTTGATAACCATTGAATAAATCTTCTTGGATTTGATGAAATGTAGACCTTCCAGAGCCCATAATGGTGACATATTACATTTGATGGAATGTAGACTTATAATTGACTGCTTAGAAACAAAAATTGGCATTTCTCTTTTCTAATGGGATGATATACCTCTTATTCTCTAGAGTTTTGTGCAACTGTACACTGAATAAACTTCTATCCAAACCAGAACAACAACTTGCTTCCATTTTTTTATGAAATATCACCTTCACCACATGAAGAAAATTCCTCTCTGTCTTTTGGAAAATATTCCAACATTGGTTGATGAGATTTCAATAAACCATCTCTTCTTACCATTGTAATCTCAACTTGATGTACTAGAAAATAAATCCATATAATTTGAAAAGAAATGGCATAGGATCTAAAATATGCAATAAAACTCCATCAAGATCATCTTAGAATACCAATTTAAGACCTCTGTCTACGATTTGAATCTTATAGAACACATGGCATCCGCAACTATATAAAATTGTTCAATATTGGCAATTTGTTTGATTTCCCAACCTGCCAAAGTTAACAACCATAGAAGCATCAATGGTAATTTTAGTTCAACACTATCATAAAAACTTTGACCACACTATCTGATGGGTTTTTTGCAAGCCTCTTTGTCACAACTCAAAAAATAAACACTTTATTCAACATACACACAAAATATCCATCCAATTCATCATAGACAAAGATAAAATAATAGAGTGCATTTCAAAGACTCATGTTGGCCAAGAACTCTCCAAATGCAACAATATTTGTCAATATTCTAACATATCTAGTAAGATTTGAAATGTACAGATAAATGGGCCATGATTTGAATCTCATATCTCTTTCCCGAGGTCAAACAAATAGACCAATATAGACCTGTTTATAATTCATCAACAAACCATTCAAATTTTCAATGGAGTTTTTTTTTCAGTCTTTTTGCTCAAACTAAACAAGACCATATCCATTTCACTGACCATTTTCATCTTTGGTCACTTTGCAAGAAAGAATTAGACAAAATGAAAATATCGTATCATGCAATGCTCTATTATGTATTGATTGATCAGAGAGTTAATGAAGTTTAAATCTTTGTCTTAGGGTCTATTTTTCTCAGTTTGATCAATAACACGGGACTTTTGATCATTATGTTACCTTCAATAGCTGAAGGAGATTACCTACCAGGTTAAAAAAAACATTAAATTTGAGTCAATATAATTATCATCCTAATTTTAGACATTATATAAATTGTGTTCCTCCAAAGTTACATCGTTATTAGATAGTTTCTCACACTTAACAATAAACTTAATGATCTTGAATGAGATCCAACCTTGTAATGGAAGAATCAAGCATGTAGAATGAAGCATACCAAAAATTACCTTAACATGTTCTCACTACCAGATTCAGCTAAGATTGTAAGCCTCCTCACTATCTTCATGAAATCTATGGATTCAATTCAAAGACAATAAAATATTTGCTTAGTTGCCTGAAAATACACATAAGAAATTATTCCTAAACTCAAGAAGAAAACACAATAGGAGAGTTCTTCTAACTAATACATAAGATTTCTCTCACATTGTAGTTGCTTGTGCTTTCGATTTTCTTAGCAAAGACAACATTAACATGATATGCAAAGACATTTTGTGAATCAAATAAAATAGATTACAATTGGTTTCTTTCATCCTTTTCCCAAGCCCTAATTTAGTAAATGGATCAGGTGTAAGTTTTGAAGTGAGATCAAATTACCTAGAAGGTTCCTCTCCAATCTACCTCATAATGTTACCAATATCCTTGTAGATAATATGGTTTGATAGCTCTAAATATTCAATACCAAGCATTTTTCGTAACATGTCATAGAGTTGTTTATAATTGTTGAACATTGTCAGATCAAGGGTTTGACCTGCTTTTTCAGTCTCACTAAAGACATTGCAAGGGAGAAATGTATTCTCTGATGTCTTTTCATACCCAAAAATTTAGACCTTGTTTCTCCATATAGTGTGATAGTGCATTTGTCCATGCTCTTCACTCTTTCCACTTTCCCTTTGATGTAGGTAAGGTAAGACAACTACAAGGCCTCTCCACTCGTGATTTGAGGGAACCCATGAAAAAATAACTCTGAATCATTTCCAATACCATAAAACTAGGGAGAAATACCTCTAAATCATTTCCATTACCAGAAAATAGGGGCGAAATTCCGCATCATTTCCATTACTAGAAAATCGGGTCGAAAGGGAGGATCCGGTTCGAATTTTAATCTAGAACAAAATGCTATGTGTATTCAAATACTCCAACAATAGTATGGGTATCATGACTTTTACACCATATCTCATTTAATTAACTTTGGGAACCATTTTCCTAACGTTAATTTCACTCATAAAGCCATACATATCCCTTTTAATTAACTTTAGGAACCATTTCCCTAAAGTTAATCCCACTTAATTAATTCATAAACCATTTTTATGACTTTCCCTCCTATTTTTAATTTAGAAAAGAAAAAATATGAGAGAAATTCCATATTTTTCCTATAAAACAAGGAGAGGTCTCCCCCCATTTCAATATCACTCTTTCATTCCTCTTTCTCTCATTTTCCCTCATTGTGGATTTTTTTCCTAGGTTTTTCCCTTTACCAATGAAACCCTAGTTTCTTGAGCACACTATTGCATCCATCTATAGCCATAGGAAAGAGAAACTACAACCACACACTCAAGGAAATCAAAGAACCCTCTGAAGGAGAGGCCAATAGAAGAGAACACCTTCAAGATCTCTCCACCAGTGATATTGTGAAGTCTACCATTTGGGTAATGGATTCATTTATTCTTTGATCAAATAGTTGTTCTTGTCTTTTATTTTTTTGTTGCATTTTACTTCCATATATAGGAATAACATAGCTTAGAGAATAAATTAGTTCATTGAAATATAGGGTTTTTAGTTTTCTAACTCATTTGTCTATAATCTTGTAATAACCACAAGGTTTGAAAAGTTTCTCACTCTGTTTGTACATTTGCACCAATAGAGTGATGACTCCACTAGGGATATGAGCCAATCTCAAGATCCTTGATTGTGGGTGTGTGGTAAATGAGTTTATTTGTTTTTTATGAGTTTTTTAGGTTTTTCCGACTTCTTTTAGCTTTATGCATTGTGTTTGCAAGTGACAAGGGTTGGAAACCACAAAGGAATCCCACAGAGTTGAGATCCCAGGTGCAGGAGACCCCTAGAGACCATCACACTTATTGGGGTCAACAAGTGCATTGACCAATGCATCAACAAGGTTTGGTTCCTTTTTTTGTCAATGCAGGAAACATGGTACCTTTCGTCATGGGCCAACACACTTTTTGAGGTAACTTTTTGTAGGGGTTAAAAAAATTATTTTTTCTAGTTTTTATTTCTTTTGTGTGTCTACTAGGTTTATATTTTGGGAATGTGGATGATTAGTTAGATTTTACTTTGTAGGTTCGGCTTAAAACCCTTAAAAATGCAAAGGATTAAGGAACAAACCCTCCTATGGTTTTACTACCTTTCCTTCAAGAGTTTTTTTTGAGGGTTTGACTCTTTGTTTGTTCTCTGCAAATAGGTTGTAACTTTGAATTTCAATGGTTGTTTACATCTATAGGTTTCTTTTCTTGCAATTCATTTCATTTTAATTTGAAAAATCAAAAGAAACATAGGAATATAAATAGTTGCATTGAAATTTTGTTAATTGTCTGTTATAGTCATGGACCATTTCATTTTTGCTATTAAAGAATGCTCATGCAGGTCAGATTTGCATAGATCCTATGTGAATGGCATAATGTTTTAAAAAAAAAAAAACCAATATTGCTCGGTTTAGTGACCAACCTGTTCGTCGATAGTATAGCCACTTGGTTGCAAACATCAACGTGTTAGTCGCTTTAGCGACCAACCTGTTAGTCGCTAGAGTGACCAACGTGTTCATCGCTAGTCAGTTAGTCGCTAGTGCGACTAACTGATCTTGCTTCTTTTGACCTTTTTAACTGATGGTTTGGTCTCTCTAGCGACTAATATTCGTCATTCTAGCGACTCATAGTGGTTTATTGACTAAGTTTTCCAGGGTTGTTTTGGTAACTCTTGCGACTAATATTAGTCATTTGACTGACTAATATTCGTCGTTCTAGCGACTCATGGTGGTTTATTGACTAAGTTTGTCAGGGTTGTTTTGGTCACTCTTGCAACTAATATTAGTCATTTGGCCGACTAACATTCGTCGCTAGTTGAACTTTTCCCTATTGTGAATTGGTTTATTTTTCTAGTCACTAGACTGGCAAAGATCTATGTGTGGTTGCTAGACCGATGAATTAATTCCGACGAAAAAAAATTTTATCTGGGTCGCAAAAATGACTCTATGCCGACGAAAATTCGTCTCTACTTCATCGCAAAAATGTTCAAATTTAATAGTAAAGTGATCTGGTAGTCTCCATGACAATCAAATAGTAGCATACAGATCCTACAATGCCATCCAATAGAACATGATTGTGTTGATCCATAGTAATACACAACTATTGTCTGGTGGTACAAAAACACTACTAATAGCACACAACCACTATCCAGAGACAAACAATATCCTCTAGTGGTACACAACCACCATAGTAGCAAAAGGTCTATCACACATGGCACTCCCATGTGGACTTCTAGAGGCTACTCCCTCTAGAAACACTAGCGTCAACTCCCCATAGTGTGGGATGTCAATGTAAACTCCCATTACATGTCCTCATATGTTTCCACAAGGGATGTGTCCTCATTTGATCTCCAAAAAGGACATCCCACTTATGCCTCTTGGATAAGTGTCCTCACAGATCAACTCAATTAATTCATAGAGGAGTATGATCTGGACTTCCAGATGATACTCCCTCTAGAAACACTATGGTCAAATTGACATAGTGTGTGACATCAAGGTAAACTCCCTTGACATGTCCTCATGTTCTCTCCACAAGGGGTGTTGGGATATAATCCCAAACCCACTTATCCCTATCGAATAAGTGTCCTTGTAGATCAACTCAACTTAGTCACATAGGACTACGATCTGGAGAATATATCAGGGAGTTGAAAATTTCAACACTCCCTCTTAGTGAGGGAGGCATTCTCTACCATGCCAAGTTTGTCAAAAAATTACTCTAACTTCATCCTAGTAAGGGGTTTTATAAGAACATCAACAACCTGCTCATATGTAGGAAGATATTGCACCGGTATTTCCTTCCTCTGCACCATGTCATAGATGTAGTTGATATACACAAGACTTGAGTTACCTCATCCTACAAAGGGTTTCCAATCCATTTGGGTTTATCATGATAAGTCATATTGGACCATACTTGACATATCAAGGTTCCCTCATGAAACCAATGTATAAGAGATATTCAGGTTCCCTCATGGAACCAATGTCTCACAAGACATATCTAGGTTCCCTCATGTAACCATTGTCTCACAAGACATATCGAAGTTTCATCGTGAAACCTGTTAGCGATAAAAAATGCACTGGAATTTTTTAAAGAATGATGCATTTGACTAGCTTTCTGAGCTCCAAATGAAGATTTGAAAGCACCATTGGAAATCTTAGGATTTCTAGATGTCAATCGACTATTCAAGCATGTAAAACGGACTCTCCATGACTGAGAAATTTGATTTAAAAAAAATTTGTGCTTTCACCAGCTAACTCGTCTTGAATTTTTCTAGTTAGCTGGTGAAAGCTCTACTTTTCACCAGCTAAGGAGCGGATTTTTGGGTAAATTAGCTGGTGAAAGCCTGTCACGGCCAAAATAACCAAATTTTTTCCCAGATCGGGATTTTTTGAGTTTGAATGGTTTGAAACCACTTCAAATGGACAGTTGTTGAATTATCAAGTATGATTCAAAGGCTAGTTTTGAGGGATAAGGTCAAAAAGAGTTTTTTCAACTACATTTGGCATCTTTTTCAAAGGCAGAATATCATGGGTTTGAAGATACATCATCCAATTCAAATTTTATCTTTGGAGTACCAAATCAAACAGCCTTGGGAGGCTAAAACTACACTTCATCAGTAATATACTACTCTTAGAGATCATTAGATAGGACCTTTTCCTATTTTGTTTTGATTTTCCATTTTTAGTATTCTAGATCCATTTTTATAGGATCTCATCCTACACTTGTTGTATCTATTTTGATTTGACTATTTTTAGTAAATCTGATCCATCTTTCAAGGATCTAGATTTCATCTTGTAAGGCTATAAATCCAAAGACATTTGGAGCACCAAAGGGGGATTCAATCTAAGAGACATTTTCTAGCCATTGAATTTGACTTCTTATTCTGATAACAGAATCACAGTCCTCTTTTGTTTTCAATATCGGATTCTTTCATATATTTCATGATCCTACACTTTATTCCAGTTTAGTTTAGCTTTTAAGAATTGTCATCTTCTTATTAAGCTCATAAACTTGGATTAAAGAATTTCTTGCTGTCTTGTATGACCCTGCATATGGTTGTATTTAGTTATCTGGACTAGTATTCTTCATCCCCTTTTTTCAACTCTGTTGTCTGATTATTGTTCTCTAAAAGCACTGTTTTATTCAGATACATGATGAGTAGTTACTTTCATTAGCTATTGAGTTATCTTATTGTTCCAAGCATACAAATATACCATATTCTTAAGTCACCAAGAACCTTTGGTCTACAACCAAAAATGGTTTCTTGGAGTGATGACAAATTGGCGCCATTGCCGAGGAAAGGATATTGAAGCTCAACTTCCCTGGGAAATGACATTAGATCCATCTTTGATGATAGACAAAGCTTGGACATCATTTGGTTGTAATCATCTATCTGGCGACTCCATGAAGGATGACTTCCATGGTGACTCCACTGGTATGACATGAACAGGATCTTAGCAAAGAGGTATGCATTCTGTGATTTTTCAAGTATTTCTAGTTTCCCTAATTCAGTGCCTAGCAGAGATGAATGGGAACACAGGCTTCCCAGATTTCGAGGAGAAGAATGGGAAGTGCCAGTTGAACACTTGTTGGATTTTCATGATTTTATTCATTTACTTGAAATTGTGCATGAGGATGTTCAGATCCAACTCTTATTTTTCTCATTAGAGGTAATTGCCTGTGAATGGTGTCAGTCTCTTCCTAATGCAAGTGTTAGTTCTTTGACAGATTTCCATTCAGCCTTCAATTCCTTTTGTAAAGATTATTTTCTAGTTGAATATCTTTTTGAAGGATGTTGTGAAGAGTTTTCTTTGTTTCATAAAGCTTTATTTGTTGAAGAAGACATTTACCATGTAGGACAAGAGGTGTTGAAGGATAATAGTGACATATC
>ML779309.1:1168543-1191596 GCA_009831015.1 Picea engelmannii | reverse complement strand
TTATCTTTTGGGAAAAGATCAAACATGATATTAGCAAGTCAATTACTTTCTTGGCTGCTTTGGAAATTTAGTTTTACTTGATCAATCTGCCTCTACTGGTTAGTGTAGGGATTGATAGAAGAATAAGCTCTTTCTTTGAGAAGATAGATTACTTTTAGTTTTCTTAATTAGGCAAAGAGACTCCCTTTTCACGCTTAATGGCTTGATCTGGATCATCCCTCCATGCTGCAACCACTCAGTCAGCCTCGAGTCATCCATCAATCTCTCAGGTGTTTATTACAGATTCAAAGAAATTTGATTTTTTCCCAAGGCAGTTTTTCTGGGTTTTCACCAGCTTATTGGTTTTGAAATCCACTAGTTAGCTGCTGAAAGCTTTCCTTTTCACCAGCTAAAGGGGTGGATTCAGGGAAAATTAGCTAGTGAAACCTGTTACATGGCAGCAAGGTTGTATTTTTAAATTTGACTTTTTCTCAACCAAATCTTTCAAGGTTGGTTTCTAAAGATGCAGAGAACCTTGGAGAGCAGTCACAAAGATCAGAAGGTTTCGAGATTTGGTTCATCTAGATGCACAATCAAAAATAGGAATCATGAAAACCATTTTAGATAAGCATAAGGTAGCAGTCTTGCTTGGGAAAGGTGGGCTTTGGAGTGAATGGTTGAAAACTTCCCATTTGTCTTATGCTGACATCAGTACCATGTATAAATTACCAAGGGGAAATGGATGCTCTAGAAGAGAAGCCAGGGAGCAGAAAACTAGAGGCTGATAACATTGAATACTTAAGTTGTTTACAGAGGCAGACATCTTCTGTTGATCATTTGAAAGGAAACAATGCATTATTTTTTGAAAGAAGCAAGATTGTTACATCTTCCATGATATTTTCAGAGAATTCCAGTATATCATTTGCTTTAGTATATGGCTTTGTAGTGGTAAGATAAAACTTTAAAAGATGGAATGGTCCAAATCCTTATGTTAAAGAAGGTGGATTACAACAGAAAATTTGTGTAAATGTGGCTTTATAGTCTTTTATAGGCCACACAGGTCCTATACTCTGTCTGGCAGCACATAATATGGTGGTTACTGCAAAGGATCACATAGTAGACAAGTATTGGTATCAGGGAGTATGGATTGTACTGTTCGTATGCGGGATTTGGAGGGTGGAAGTGTGCTTTCATTAACTATAGAAGGTTCCTGAGAATGGAAATCTAGATGCATTGTTGTTAGCTTTGAAGTTCATGACAAAATCCTTTTAGAGATGATAAATCTATATAAAATGCTATCACATGCATGCAATCTAAGTGACCTATTTACACCAAAGCATATGCTTATTTTCTTCCTGCAGTGAAGGAAACATCCTTTTTTTTTCCTCGAGTTCATTCCGTTTGGAAAGTTCTAGTAGACATTTTGTTTGCAAATTTGACAGTGGATCAAGAATGATAGGTTGTAAATTTGCAGGGAGATAAATCAAAAGAAAATTGAGTTTTTGGTGAAACAACAGTTTTGAATATGAAAGGTTTCTTTTTGGCCAAAGACAGAGCTTTCACCAGCACAAAGGGAAAAATTATAACCAGTTAGCTGGTGAAAAGTAGAACTTTCACTAGCTAACTAGCAGATCGTAAGGTGAATTAGTTGTTGAAGCTACAAAAAGAATTTTTTGGAAAATTAAGTTGAAGCAAAGCGATTTTGGAGTATTTGAAAAGGTATGGGAGCATAAAATGATTAACCACAAAATCAAGAAAAACTTAGCATCAAAGATTTGTGGAAGATCCTCAGACTAAAGAGGTCACAAAGGAGGCATCTGATATGGTCTTAGCAGATGACATTTTCAGTTCAATAGTTGTAGTTGTTACTGAAGGTCGTTCCATTTTACAACAACATGAAGGTTTTAATTCGGTACACAATATCCTCAAATATTGGTGAAGTTGCTTCAATATTTCTAATAGCAACTCTAGAAGGAGATGGTCATACACTTGTAAACTTTCCCCAACTTAGGACATGAGACCAATGTTCCTCTTGGGAAGGGTTTTAGGTGTCTCTTTTCAAAGAAAGATCACATGTTTTCTCCTTCGAAGCTGATCCATGTGATTACTTCTCAACTGGAAAAGCTAAAGCTATAACCCTTAATCATTCATTAACAAGGTTTTGAGCCATGGGCTTATAGGAGGAAGAAGATCTATGATAATCTATATTCATCATGGCTAGGTAGCCAATATCCAGATTTGTGGCAATATATATTGGGTTTTGGTACATTTTATTTCAGAGGACCTAGGTGGCTGGCTCGGTCTTCTAATTCAACATGGATCAGTTATCTTCTGAAAATCTTCTTCCAGAGTCCTTTCAGGGCAATGACATGACTGAAAAACTTGCATTGATATGGAGATCGAAACAGAGATGGACATTGGTTCACAAGGTGCAATGATTCTCTTCGAAGAAACCAAGCAGGGTGAAGTGTTTGATTCAACACCCCAGATCATCTCAAGACAAATGCTTTGTATCTGAAGATGCTGAAAAACGAAAAGTCAAAGACCTCAAGCTGCCTGCAATACTCTCATTTCAAGGTTGAAGTTATCCTAGAATTTTCAAAACCATGGTTACATATCTCACCATCGTGCCTATGTTCAACACTTTTCTTCTTAATGAAGATATTGTCACAACAGATTCCATGTCAATGTGCAAACAACATTTCCAGGGGAGTTTGAAGCAGACATGCTACAGATAAAGAAGATTGGGAAAGATAACAACAAACTTTGGAAAATAGCCAGATGATAAATTATAAAGGCTGAATGACTCCATGCCCAATACTAAAGGCACAGGGTCTACCAGGTTCTTGGAGACCTCACAGGGAGGTCTCCATCCCAGTTGGAGCCAGATGTTAGTGATAAAAAATGCACTGGCATTTTTTAAAGAATGATGCCTAATCTTGTAGGGAACATTTGACTAGATTCCCGAGCTCCAAATGCAGATTTGAAAGCACCATTGGAAAGCTTAGGATTTCTAGATGTCGATCGACTATTCAAGCATGTAAAATGGACTCTCCATGACTAAGAAATTTGATTTTAAAAAAATCTGCGCTTTCACCAGCTAACTCGTCTTGAATTTTGCTAGTTAGCTGGTGAAAGCTTTGCTTTTCACCAGCTAAGGAGCGGATTTTTGGGTAAATTAGCTGGTGATTTTTTCCCAGATCGGGATTTTTTGAGTTTGAATGGTTTGAAACCACTTCAAATGGACAGTTGTTGAATTATCAAGTCTGATTCAAAGGCTAGTTTTGAGAGATAAGGTCAAAAAGAGGTTTTTCAACTACATTTGGCATCTTTTTCAAAGGCAGAATATAATGGGTTTGAAGACACATCATCCAATTCGAATTTTATCTTTGGAGGACCAAATCAAACAGCCTTGGGAGGCTAAAACTACACTTCAACAACAATCTACTACTCTTAGAGATCATTAGATAGGACCTTTTCCTATTTTGTTTTGATTTTCCATTTTTAGTATTCTAGATCCATTTTTATAGCATCTCATCCTACACTTGTTGTATCTATTTTGATTTGACTATTTTTAGTAAATCTGATCCATCTTTCAAGGATCTAGATTTCATCTTGTAAGGCTATAAATCCAAAGACAATTGGAGCACCAAAGGGGGGTTCAATCTAAGAGACATTTTCTAGCGATTGAATTTGACTTCTTATTCTGATAATAGAATCACAGTCCTCTTTTGTTTTCAATATCAGATTCTTTCATATATTTCATGATCCTACACTTTATTCCAGTTTAGTTTAGCTTTTAAGAACTGTCATCCTCTTATTAAGCTCATAAACTTGGATTAAAGAATTTCTTGTTGTCTTGTATGACCCTGCATATGGTTGTATTTGGTTATCTGAACTAGTATTCTTCATCCCCTTTTTTCAACTCTATTGTCTGATTATTATTCTCTAAAAGCATTGTTTTATTCAAATACATGATGAGTGGTTACTTTCATTAGCTATTGAGTTATCTTATTGTTCCAAGCATACAAATCTACCATATTCTTAAGTTACCAAGCACCTTTGGTCTACAACCACAAAGGGTTTCTTGGAGTGATAACAAAACCAATGTCTTGGTTCCTTCATCTGACCATCTAAGGCACATCAGGATGAAGTATACATTCCCCCCTACTAGTCCACATAGGACCCCTGAGGAGAATGTCTCATGATGTAATCATATTAGCATTCCCTCTTAACAAGGGAAGACATTGGAATCAACAGAGTGGTTCACCAACTAGCCAACTGGATGATGGTAAACATCTATCAGATTCCCTAAATGTCAGTAATTTGATAGTCTATGTGTTGAATCCTAGCTACTTCATTTGCACCATGTCACAGATGAATTCCTGTGAGAATCCTTTGAAGCCTCACTGCTTCCACGACTCGCGTCACTGGATGCGATATATTCTTCCTATGCATTACTGAGTGCTATAGAATTTTTCTTCCATGAATATTGACTAATCGCGAGCTTATATATAATTATTGATTATTAAATCATATATATAATAAGTAATAATAATAATAATAGAGTTATTTATTATCCAAGGGATGCATCCCTTAATGGATAGTCTATGTATGTTCTCTATATATGGAACACTTATCATTGTAATAATATATCGATCATATATCATCTCATATGAAAAATAAACATCAACACAAGGATGGTGCACAATTTCATCGGAGGGGGAATGTAACATCCCCACTATAATCCCCAGTTTAATTAATGCATAATATAGATATGAATGTGCCTATGGCCAAGGGATTTAATATCCAAATTTTATTTTTTGATTTTAAGAAATATAATTTGATACCAATTATTGGGAATATGGATACACATGGAGGTTGATTAATACAAAAGAGAATGGAATGTCTAGGATATTTTGAGAGGGTTTCCAAGGGGGAAATGATTTATGGTTATTAATACAAACCCAAATTTATGAATTTTATTATCATTTGGGAAAAAACTTCCATTTTTTGGTTGAATTTATGAGAGCCCAGTCATTGAATACCTGTCAGAGGGTTGGTGTAAAAGTTACATCCCATAGTTATGGGGAAAATGGGGTTGAATTACAATGAACACTGGGCATAGTGAGTAGTCAACTTTCTTGGGGGAAATAAAGGAAATTCTTATGGACTAGAATAAGAAGTTTTACATTTTAAATTTTGGCATGAACAATAAGGAGTAGGAAAATAAGATAAATTTAGTATAGAAAGAAGGTTATGAGAATTATATATCATGCTAGATCATTTTTTGAGTGTTTTGGAGTTGAATATCGAAGATTCGGGTTGTTAATCTTAAAGAGTGAATTCATGTGAGAGTTTCATTGTAATAAAATGTGTGGGTTGTTTTTTGTTGGTAGTTTTCCTAGCACCGAGCTCCCTTGAGCTCCATGTAAATATATTATTGTTTACCTATTCTAGAGAGACCATGATAAATGAATGGGATACCCAATGGACTAAGAGAAGTGAAGGCGTACATTCCTTGGATTGGGCAGGTTAAGAGGAAGAGATCTGGAAGAAATTAGAGATAGATGCAGGAGAATACCAATGGATTGTGGGATATTGAACTAAGAGTGGACTAGGAGAAGCACCCTTCTTTTGTAGATTCCTATCCCCAACTTGAGGGTGACTTACTGTTGATATTTGGAACAACAATTCTATGGTTGGGTGGAACATCCTTCCCAAGAAAATAGTTGTACAAATGTTTAAAAAAGATAAGTGTTTGTCTACTATTTTTAGTTTTCTTATGAGTTTTATGGTTGTTCATTTTATCCTGTGTATGAGAATGGTTTTATGTGTTGTTGTAGATGATTTATTGTTTTTTTTCATGTTCATTTACAATTTTGTAGATGCATTTAATTATGGATATTAGAATATAGTTAATTATGTATATATTTTTTAGTTGGTAAGCTACAAGAAATGAGTTAGTAGAAAATTTTGATTTATGCATATTTTATGCAATCAATGTTCCTTGTTCCTTGATTTAGTATAAAATGTTGATTTAAGCATAGTAGAACATTACAAATCTCAGTGAGGAATTTTTGTAGCCAAAGTTCCTAAATGGTAATGTTGACTACTCCTCTGTATTCGACCTCTACCGATGATACAGTAATCACTCATTATCTTTTACTCGACCAACAAATGGGATTGGATCCCAAACTAAACATGTACAGTGAAGTGGACTTACGATCTATGCTACCACAAAACCAATCAGAATTTGTATATCCAATGAGGTCCATTCTACAACCTTCTACATAATGAATCCCTTCACTGGTAGTACACTTTATGAATCACAATTACAATTATGTAGGAAATCGGGGATGATTATAATCAAGAATCATCTGCTTGGTATGATTTTTAGGCCAATTGTGATTATTGGTATATGAATAGTGGTTATTTATGGGATGAGAACCACTTTCATCTTCTATTTGACGAATCTCTCCACCTCATGTAGAGCACATCCTGGAGAGTAAACAAGAGAATTCTACACACATTCTTCTTCAACTTTATTACTCTACAGTAGAAGTGGATGATGTTTTGGTTGATTCTACATATTTGGAGCCACGTGACCAATGTCAATCTTTGGAGTATCATTTTCAGTTGGTCCTTGAGTTTCAATATCTTTAGTATGGAGTTCACATGAACACTTGGACATGTGACCCATGTTTATAGTGGTAGTTGGACTACTTTCACATGGTGGATCAAATTCCTACATGAGACCTTGATTCTCCATCCTACTTCAGTATTATGGTCCAAACTTATCCATGGGACACCGGTATATGGTTGTACACCCTCATAACAAGCATTGAGGACAACATTTTCATAAAGGGGAAGGAATGTAGTGTAGATAGGGGGAATAATATTGGGTACCTAGGGAGGTACCCAAGGGGAATAATAGTAGAGAACTATTGCTATGTATAAAGGCCACTTTTAATAAATAAGGCCTAGTGTGAATTCAATAAATGTAAGATGATTTACTAGAAGCTTCCTCCTCTATAACATTCTTAGATGTTTGGTAGCACTATATAAAGGGGTTCAAGAAATGTAATGTGAAGTCAAAATGTATAGCATTTGGAGTAGTAGCTCATTAGGATCTTTCCCTCTCAAAGAGGCAAGTGAAAAAGAGTGGATCCCTTCCATAATAGGATATATTGTATGGTGTTTCCCTACCCCAAGGGTTTTCATAATAATAAAGTGTGGGTTTTCTATATTGTTTTTTAGATATATTGTGGTGTTTCTATATTGATATGTTTAGTACTTAACAACATAGGAGATATTTGACATACGTTTTCTTGACAAAAATTGATACATGAATCATCTTGGACGACTTCAAGACCAAGGAAGAAGTGTAATGGACCCATGTTTGACATTACAAACCTTTCATGCAAGTCATTCTTGACTACACAAATAATTGAGTTTGAGCTATCTGTGATTAATACATCATCTACATATAGAACTAAAATAAATAGAGAGTGAGAATTTATCATCATATAAACATTGAGATATGATTTACATAGAATACAATTTTGAGAAAGTAAGTAAGAATCCATCTTATCATACCACAGTCTAGGAACCTTCTTGAGGATGTAGAGTCAATTTTTGATTCAACAAACTAGAGAGGAGTCATGTACGTACCCATGTATTTTATCCATGTAGATATATTCTTCGATATCTCCATGTTATAACCCTAATTTGCACCATACATGCTTACCTGGCATCAGGCCATCTTAGATCCCTTCATTGCCAAAGCACTGCTAAACAACTCTTTAAAAAACCTCTTTTATAAGGACTCACGCACCCTACTCCATTACTGCATGCATGTACATGCTATCTTACCTAAAACATCCCGCGTGGACCTACAAAAGCACGAAAAAAGGAAAGTTAGCGACGAAACACAGAATTGGCGACCATACTGGGGAAGTCTCTAGGGTTCCTGGGAATATTTTTGGGTATTTTTAAAAGACTAGTTTTCTTTCCTGTTCTTTGAAGTTTTTCCAAAGTCTGGGCTGATAGAGATTCTGGTCTTCCATACTAGCTATATGTGTTTCTTTCCTTGACTATAATTTTTTTTGAGACCCACAGAGGTACACGCGGCTTGCATAAGGTCTACACGTGTGTACCCGCACCTTACTTTCTTACAGCCCGCGTGTAAATGCTAGCTGAAGAAGTAACAGTAGCGTGTATGATTCCAAAACATTTTTTAAGAAGTCATCCTCTTCCCTATCAGAATCAGTCATTCTCAGGGGTTTTTTGGAACTCTTTCTCATCTTGGTTGTTTGCAGTCTATAGCTTAGGGTTCATCTCAGATTGGTTTGTTTTACGAATTTTTTCCTTACATTGTTTTCTTTTTTCTGTTAAAGATAGTGTCTAAGCTTTCAAGAGATCCTGGTTCTCAATATCAGTGGTCTCTTGTTGGTTTAGATTGTTTGTTTTTATTTGTTTTAGAGTTTTAGATATAAACGCAGCCTGTATAATGCTAGCATGCGTGTACACGCCCCCTGGCTCTACACAACTCGCGTGCACACGCTTGTTGTTGAATTGTCAGTAGTGTGCTTGTGTAGGATAGTTTTTGTTGAGGGTGAGGTAGTCATCGTTTCCCTTGAAAAGAGTTATACCTCTCAGGTTTTTGAATCTCTATCCTAGCAGTCAGTAGCTTAGGTTTGATCTTAGCCATAGCTTTCTTTTTTCATTTAAAAGTTTTTCATCAAAATTTTCTTTAGGGTTTTTAGACAAGTGTGAGAGTCATTTTTTAAGTTGCTAGTGTGTGATTTCTTGAAGTGATTCTTTGCGATCAGCGATTAGGCCAGAAAATTTTCTTGGTTTTTGACTTGTTGATATTTTACCTTTTTGCTTTGTGAGCATTCAAATAAAAAAAAAATCTTTCATTTCTTTGTTTGGTTGAAAAGTGTTGTTTTGCATTAGTAACCAGGGAAAAGTATTTGTTTTCTTAAGTGCTTGATATTTTACTTAGATCGTAAGTAGCTCGTAGTTGATTGAAATCCTGCTTTAAGTTTGTTGTTCAAAAGATCTTAGAAAATTCTTTTAAAAAAAATAAAATAAAATAAATTTTGAAAAGTTGTTGAAAATTTGCGTTAAGTGAAGTTTTTTGTTTCCATCTTTCTGTTCATTTTTACTTTCATCTTTCAAACATCATTAGTTTCACTTTCATACCCTTTGACATAAGACAAGCCATAAAATTAACGCTAAATCTAAAATTTATTAGACTTTTATGTTTGTAGGGTTAACCAACTAGTTCAGGATTAGGGCCTTGGATTAGGTTGGAGAGGAAACTCTTCAAGGCCATTAAAATCAAACATTGGAGTCAGAGTTAGGGAGTGTCCAAGTCCAGTATTGAGAAATTTATCTGGGACCCCCCTCTAACACAGGGGATAAACATGAGGTCGCATGTGGAAAGGTAGCGGAGACAACCCCTCCAAAGCTGGACCAATCATAGTGGAGAACACATATAGAGGGCTTGTTTTGGGATTTCGTCGATTGCATTTTCCACAGGGCTTCGTGGGTCTCAAGTCCGTTTGAGGTCTTCAGTTGTCTTCCGGACCATTTGCTTTCCATACCCTTGACAGGTTTCGGGCTTGATACCCTACTCATTGTTGTCTACCCGACTTTCGACTGTACCCGCCTGGTGACTGTTCGTGCGCTGGCAAATGGACCCCTAACCCTTATTTTGTAGGCTAGAAGAAGCTAGGTATTTGGATGAACCCTCAGCCATGCATGGTTGGGAGTTTTAGTTAACTCATCCAAATCTATGTGTTCCATTGGCAACTTTCCTTTTTTCATGCTTTCGTAGGTCCACATGGGCTGTTTTAGGTTAGTTAGTGTGTACACACATGCAATAATGGAGTAGGGTGTGTGGGCCCTTATAAAAGAATTTTTTAAAGAGTTGTTCAGTAGTGCTTTGGCAAAGAAGGGATCTGAGATGGCCTGATGGCAGGTAAGCATGTATGGTGCAAATTAAGGTTATAACAGATGCCCCCTAATGTGTGAGGTCAGAAGAGCATCTTATGGCCGAAATACATTACCAATCTTTATTGATGTGTCGAACAAGTGAGCCCAGGGACAAGGAACTGGGAGGTGACATATGCAAAATAACAAATGTCTCACCGAGGCGAGCATACCCATGCTTAGGATAAAATAGAATCATGGCTACCAATCAAATACACTGTAGATCCATGTCAAATAACTATATAAAGTGTATCCGTGAACAATACACAACGAAGCTACATCTCGAAATAAAAAAGATATACATATAGAGTATCCATCTTCTAGAAGTTGATACAGCCTAATGGTTGGAGATTAGGTCTTCAGATCTCGAGAAACAACTTCAAAATATTCAAAACTCAAGGTAGGAGTGTAATATGAGTGTACAACTTCACTACCCAGAGGTCTTCGACGGCTCATCGGTCATGGACTAGAGAATCTTGATGATCAGAATGAAGGCTTCATTGATTTCGAACAAAGACTTGATTGGACATTCAAAATGGCTGGGTATGAGGGAAAGAGACAATTTGCAGAGAGGCCGAGCCAGACTTGGTAGAAACTTCCCTTGGACAACAGCACAACAAATGATGAGACTTAGGAAGCATGGCATTAATCATAAGTTTACTAAGTAGGAAGCAACACAAACTCTCCATATGTTTGGAAGAATAACCAAACGGAGGAGAACACAACTTTATGTAGTGATAAAAACTTCCTAAGGTCGTATTACATCCCATAGTTTGACAAACAAACAGACAGATGTGTTTTATCCAAGGGCGACTCATTATGCTGTCAATAAAGAAAATACTTTTCCCTTCCTCTTTTTGGGGTATATTTGATTTTTTTTGTCTTTAATAATTTTGGAAAAAAGAATAAAGGAATGTTACGTTACAATGGAGGAACGAGTGTTACAAACATACAAGTTCAAGGCACAAGGACAAGACTAATGTTCAGAATAATGATACTCGGGAAAAATCCTCCGGGGGCCAAGGGTGTTAAGACATAGAAGCAAAGTGCTACAAGGCTGGCATATAAGGTATGCAAATGTGGTTAACAAAACACATAATGGTAACGTCCTTCGATGTAAGTTTAACAAGCCCAGAGAAGGTAAGATCGGTGGTTTTTCATATTTAGAGAGTCTGAAACAACCTAAAAGGAGACTCAATTGGGGTCCCTTTTTTGAAGATAGTTTACTCGGTTCGAAAAAGGGGTAAACTAGCACCGACAAGACGTCTATTCAAAATCATTTTAACAAGTGTGATAAGGACAAGATCACTCGGCCAATTTTTCATTTTTAAGGAGTCTGAAAAAATCTTAACTATGGACTCCATCAAGAATGTTCTTCTAGACCAGCTTAACGAGTGTGAAAGAATAAGATCTCTCGACAATCTTTTCAATTTTAGGGAGTCTGAAAAGAGCTTAACTATGGACTCTGTGGGGGTTCCTTTTTCATAAATTTAGTCCCTCAAGCCTGAAAAAGGGTTAAAATCATACCTAAGAGTACTCTTTTAGAGAACTGAAGTTCCATATAGTATACCTTTGTTCGTACAGTTGACCGTTCAGACAAAAAAAGGGGTAAACTACCACCGGATAGACGTGACTTCAAATTTCAGTTTAACGAGTGTGAAAGGCCACAAGATCGCTCACCAATCTTTTCATGTTTAGAGGGTCTGAAAAGGGCTTAAAAGAAGACCCGTAGAGGTTACTTTTATCAGTTAATCCGGACGAGATCGAAAAGCATAAATGAAGTCTCACAGGATGTTTCTTTCAGATCTCAAAGAGAGCTTGAAAATCAACAAAGTTATCTCATGATCGACACTTTGTGGGTCGATGCTGGGTATCTCCTCGGGGGAGCAGTATGCTTTGACGAAAACATTGTCTATGACGCTAGGGTTTCTGGAGAGATTTATAGGTACCGTTTCAGCGATACTTTCCATATTACCCTCAACATAAACAACACGAGTAGCCAAAGGATTGATAGGACAAGACCTATCTCTAGTCATAGTCAAAGTGAATTCCCCTACTTCAATTCTGGTTAACTCTAGGAGGAAGTATGATCTGTGATGAAGATCTTCCCAGGGTTTGTCCGGACTAGTCATTGCTTCAATTATAGCTTCATCAGAGGGCAAGACTAAGTCTAATGAATCGATGTCAGTGAGAGAACCCTGAGCCCAAATAGGCTCTAGAAGTGGATCGAACTCTTGTGCAGGAGTTGGATCAGTGTTAGCTGAAGCTTGCTGGATTAAAGGGTATGCTACTTCAGCTATGGACAAGGGAATGGACATGCCTGGGTGCCCTGTCCCATCCATCGTGGCCAATGGGGAAGGAAGTATCCACGGATCATCGAAGTAAGTCATGCAGAATGATGAAACTTGAAAAATCTCAACCTTATGGTGATTGGATATAAACTTGATATCGCCTTGAGGGGGCAGGTAATCGAAGGTACCCATCAAACATGGGCACAAACCAACCCCTACGTTGACCATGCCTGGTTGAGGATTATCAATCATTGGGACCATGGATGCCCCCAATGAAGGGTCTGGTCTATAGAAAGATAATTGATCGATGGTCATAATCCGGCCCTTGTGTGGAAACAACAAGACCCAGAAAACTGTAGCAACCACAACTTGCATGGCATAAGTCCAACTCCTCCCTAACAAGAGGTTATAGTCGAGGGGCGTGTCAACTACTTCTACCTCGATACACATGGTCTTCCCTCCTAACTGCATGGGGAAAGAGGGAATGATACCATGTGGTCGGAATGAATGACCGTCGAAAGCAGTGAGGAGAGTAGGTGACGGAGACAAAACGGGCTGGCCAACAACCTTCCAACATGCCAACGACATAACGCATGTCGAGGCTCCCTCATTGACCACCGTGCGAAAGATATTCCAAGTAAAATTTTTTGTGGGATAACCCAATACTATTTGAAACACTACGTGGTAAGGCAGATGAGGTTTTAGGTCGGTTGTATCCAGAATGATTGTACCCAGATTACAAGTCTCGATAGATCCTAAAGCGGTTAACAAGGCTTTCCTTTGGGAAGGGAAACTTTGGAGGACCTCCAAAGCGGACATCGCACAAGGGGTTTGTGATAAATATTCCACCACAAAATAGTTCTGGGTGGCCCTTGTGTTTGGGTTGTGAGAATATTTTTTGAACTTGCCTTTGGGAATGTGTGTCATTGTTTCACCCATTGTCTTCTCAATCTGTAGAGGAAGAGATGGGAGTTCGGCTTCTTTTCCCTTCTCAGAAGTTCTTGGTTTACTATAGTCATGCACTCTAGTCGATATAAAAGCATCACCCTTCACCATATATACATTCGCAGATGCGGGGTTGTTCGAAGACGGAGAGGGTCCTTGGCTACCCCCTTCCATGCTTGCAAAGGCTTGGGTTAGATTTTGCCCATGTTGAAATGGATTTGTTAACACAACAAGTTTTTTCTATGTCAAAAACTTTTTGGCTTCTACAAGACGAGGACATAAATGGGTCAGGTGGTCTTCCCTGCATAAGTTGCATGGATACCTCGCCTTCCATTTCTCAGTGTTGTCCTCACCAGCATTATCGGTAGGTTTTTTATCCCCCTTACCCTTCTTCCATTGTTTTTTCTTTCCTTCAGGCTGTTGGGTGGCCTTTGGATTAGTCGATTGCACTGTGTGTACATCCGACATTTTGGTAGGGGGAGTAGCCAAAGCAGTAGTTTGTCTGGCCGCTATGTGTTGTATCGACAACTGCTGCAACTACTTCATCAATTGCTCAGCGGGCTTTGTTGGTGTTGAACCAACAATACCATCGACATGTGGTCCCACTCTTTGTCTGGTGTTATCAAGTATTGAGCATGGCGCATCTGGCAAGATCTCGTATAATAAACCAGACTAAGAATAGATTAGCTCAAGTTGTTGAGCTCTCATGATGGCGTCTTCTTCGAAAAATACTCTCGATGTCGCGACATCTTTGGACAAATGTGGGACCAAAGACTTAAGAAACCACTCAAGCAGGAATGCTGGTGGGACTGGTACCTTAATTAAACTCTTTCGGCATCTCCATTCTTGAATTTGATCAGAGATATGGTCTGCTTTTGTTTGTGAGAAATTGGGCAGCAATTCGGTGCCAGTGTCGTATCTCACAGGCAACTAGAAATGGTTTAGGAAAGCCATTGCCAGTTCACTGAAGGAAGAGTATATTGAGTGATCGAGCTCAATGTACCATTTCACGGCACTCCCAATGAGAGTACATTGAAATAATCACAACTATACGGATTCGTCTTTCAACAAGTTAGATGAGAACCAAAGATGGAAGGTAGTCACATGATCTCCTAGATCTTCGTTAGGCTTGGCTTCAAACTTTGGGATGTCCGAAGGCAACTTCGTCGACATAGAAGGCCAACATGTATCATGACAGATAGAGTCATTCAACAACCTTGTCAAGTATGGCAAATGCAAAGTTTCCAGGAAGGGTAGTTTGGGTTGTTGGTGATAACCTGGGAAAAAGGGGCTTGGAGTTTGACTCGCATCAGGTTGCCAAGAAAAGTTTGACTGCTGGCCTGGGTTCTAGTAAAAACCATGGCCATGGCCAATGTATGGATTGTGCATGTGAGGAGACATCATCGGTTGATTTCCAAAATAGGACATAGATGGTTGAGCATGCATTACATTCGAAGTACTTTGGGAAGGGTTGCCCCATGTCAGTCCCGTGGGGATAGGCATAGTGCTTTGTCCAGGGTTCCATTGATTGTGAAAAGAATTACCCCATATCGGAATTATTGATGAGGGAATTGATCCCTGCCAAGAATTCCAAGGCCCCGATGTAGAAGAAGTTCCTGGGTGTGCCCCCTGTGCAGAAATAGTACCCTGCATAGGGATAGGTTGTCTGAAACCAGGGTTGCCCCTAGTTGGGAAAGTAGATGATGAAAAGGCGTTGTTACCAAACACACTGAACAAAGAAAATGGTGTCAAACCTACTGGCATATTATGCGAAGGTGGTCCTTGACTCCCCGCTCCAAGTAAATTATGGTGTGCAGGTGGCCTGGCGGATTGCTGATGCGTGCCACTGAGTGAAGGGGACGAAGGAGGTATATGACCTCCCCCGTAAGGGAAAGAGTTAAAAGGAGCAGGAGTGCCCCCCATGTGTCCTTGTAGAGGAGCGTTAGAGCTCCCTGCCCCCAGACCTGAAGTCTATGAAGTGGAGTAGGAAAGTACAGGACTTGTACCTGAACTAGGCATCCCATATGAGAACGGAGGGCCTATCGCACTTGGTGTGAAAGGGGTTGTGGCCATAGCCAAAGATGGGATCAGACCACTGTGTGATGTAGAGGCAGTCAAGACCATGGTGGCTCAAACCAGTGACGGTGGGTTAGGAGGTGGAAACTCTCCTGTGGTGACAATTGTAGTGGGAATTGAAGAATTCCCAGGAGGAGTAACAACATTTGTTTCCATTGCGGCATGTGACACTGTCTGCCACTCATAAGGATGAATTGGTATGATGGTGGGTGCTGAAATATCAGTGGTGGATGTTTCAACCCGACCGAAATCTTTCTCTCTAAGGTCTAAAAGGTATAGTATGGTCAACAACTTTCCTTTTTTCATGCTTTTGTAGGTCCACACAGGCTGTTTTATGTCAGCTTGCATGTTCACGCATGCAGTAATGGAGTAGGGTGTGTGGGCCCTTATAAAAGAGATTTTTTAAAGAGTTGTTTAGCAGTGCTTTGGCAAAGAAGGGATCTGAGATGGTCTGATGCCAGGTAATATGGTGCAAATCAGGGTTATAACACTCCATGAAGAAAGGAATTATCCACATCAATTTGGTGGACCTCTGACCTCCTTACTAATACAAGGATGAGAGCTAACCATATGAAGTCCATTTTTTCTACTAGAGCAAATGTCTCATCCTAATCAATCCCATGGACTTGATCAAAGCCCTTTATCACTAGTATTTCTTTGTACCTTCTCACAAGACCATTAATTTTTTTATTCATCATGTAGACTCATTTTCATCTAACAAGATTCCTATCGGAAGGAAGTGGAACCAAGTCCCAAATATAGTTCTCAAGGAGGGAGTTGTACTCCTCCTTCATAGTTTCTTCCCAGAAGGGATTCCCTTCATCCTCTACATAGGTTTGAGGGTATGATTCTAGAAACATGTAGAAATGCATTGGAATTACCATATCCATGCCTATGAGTGCATGTGGTGCCTCCTCAAATTGGGATCTCATCCTTCTTGGATCCGCTAGATCCCCCACAAGATCACTTGCTACCTGTATGGTGGATTATGCACATTTGGGTCTTGGGTCTAGATATTCACGTGCATACTCATGATCATCTAGATCTGATTCAAAAATAAAATATAAAATATGATATAAGTGGTAGGATGTATCATCTCGGATATCTAGTATAAGAGGAAGTACGGAAGTTTCTGCATATTGTTCCTGATAGGAATACATGGGAATTTCTTCAAACTGGATGCTCTTTTCAATGATTAACTTTTTGGTCGAAGGATATATAAATTTGTATCACTTCACACCCTTAGGATAACCTAAAAATATGCATTCTATTCTTTGAGGCTACAAATCCTTCCTCTTCTCATAAGGTACATGGGCCCATGTGCACGATCCAAAAATGTGGAAGTGTTTCACTTTTGGTTTCCCAGTGCTCCAAGATTCAAATGGAGCATTTCATAGATTTGTTAAGAGATCAATTTTGTATGTATATGGCACTATTGATGGATTCATCCTAATATTTGGAGGGAAGGGATCTTTCATGTAGCATGCAACTTTCAATTACTTTCAGAGATTGATTCTTCCTCTTAGCTACCCCATTATGCTACCTAGTGCAGGGAATTGTGTGTTGTAGATAAATAATTTCTTCACCACAAAGATGTTGTATATCCTTGTTTGCATACTCCTCCCCATTATATTTTCATAATATCTTGATCATATTCTTGGACTTATTCTCTGCATGCTCTTTAAAATCATTGAGATGCTCAAACACTTCGGACTTTTTCCTTGGAAAGTACACCCATGTGTTTTGTGACCAACCATCAATAAAATTTGACACATATATGACATTTATTATGGAAGGATTAGGGAAAGGCCCCATGAGGTCACTATGAAAAAAATCCAAGGGAGATGAGGCCCTCCATGCCTTCCCTTTCTCAAATTTCTCTTGTGAATGCTTGTTAAGAACACATCCTTCACAAACTCCATTAGAAAATTGTATGTCCAACAAACATTCCACCATCCCCTATTCGTTAAGTTGATACATGTACCTGAAATTTAAGTGGCCAAATATTTCATTCCAAATATTACTATCATCATTTGCATGAGTTAGTAGTGTTGTCCCTTGACCAAGTTTTGAGAATCCTTGATCATGCTTGACCTACTTTTGGGACTTCGACAAGCTGTCAAAGCTGGAGTGCAAGTCAAAGTAGAGCTCGCGGGATCTCAACCCCTTTTTAGGGATTTTTGGGTTTTGGGCTTGAGTAATGGGTATTGGGATGTCGATCCACGGGTTTACCCATGTTTAGGCCCGATTTTTTAATGTATAAATAGATGTATAGGTGATGTAGGAAGGGTCTTGATACCTTGCTAAGTGCATGTCAAGGGGAAATCTATATGATGGTAGGTGCTAAGTGCAAGTGGTAATTATAATTGCTTTGTGCATACTGTATAAGACTTGTAGAGATAAGTGCAAGTAACCGTAAGAGATTGTGGAAGGATTTGTGTTGTAACTCAGGGAAGGAGGATCTAGCAAAGTGCACAGATCTCCTATCCTCTGCGGAGTAAGATATCAAGGCTTTGTGCATGTAGAATATTGACAAAAGACAATAAAGGGAAGAATAATTGATCGGTGTAGCCCCAGGGAGTGGGTGAACCACGTATATCCTATGTTATGGTTACTTTGTGCATTTTGGGTGTTCTCTTGTTTATGTGATTAAATGATTAGTGTGTTGATGTATGTTAGATGAATCTGATATGATATATTAGTGCTGAATAATGTGAATGAATGTTATATTTGACCTATGTTGATGTGCTTGGTGCTTGATTATATTAGATCTGTCTGAATACTGCACCGTTATGTTATTAGGGTTTATTTGTGTTGTATGATAAAGGTGAATATTGATGAACTGTAACTACTAAGTGATCTCTTAAAGTGTTACAATCACAGATCTGTATCCCAGCTAAGGTTGCAGACATCAAAGTCGTGCAACCACCCCTTCCTCTACCTTGGGTGAGACTTCATCTGCTTCGCATGTGTTGCCGGAAGGGTCGGTAGTTAGGGTTTTGTTGGTGCATTGTTGTAGCGTTGAACCCTGGGTATACCCCTGTGCCAACAAATGGTTCCATTGTCGGGACCTAAAACTGTGATTGTTGGGAGCTAAAGTAAAGAAAAAGAGAATCTTTGTGCATAGATGTACTGCTGAAGTGCATAGTATTCTGACTAGAACTGTGATTGCTAGGAGCTAAAGAAAAGAGAAAGATCTATGCGTAGATCTCTTGCCCTAGTACGAAATATTCTACTTGATCTATGAAGCTCTGTGCCAAGAAGAAAAGTCAAATCTGAAGAAAAGAGGTAAGACCTGAAAGCTTTGTGCTCTAATAAAGGTAAGAACAATGAAAAATTTTGATTGAAAAAGTAAGATAAGTGGAATTTTTTGTTTCAAAAGTATGGATCTAGGTATGTTCGATAAATTTTCTCTTATCTAGAAAAGTAGGGCACAACTAGATGAAAGAAGGTTTGATATGAGTAGATCTAACAAAATTAGTGAAATATATGTTATTCCTATGCATAGAAAGAATGTTTGGACTAACAAATGGATGCAAGATCCTAGAAAGTTTTTTTTGCAGGTTAGCTACTATCTTAGTGCATAGTACAGGAAAGACTGGGGATCCTTTCAAAGAAAAAGAAGACTAAACCTTTGTTATAGTTGCAGAAGACTGGGACATCTTGCTAAGGAATGCCCTAGTAGAAGACCTAGTTGTATTTGTTGTAAAGCTATGGATCATGAAGTCTTATATTTCCCTAGAATGATTGCTAAGATTGATAGAATGAATATGAGACAAGAAAACCTTGAGGAAGGTTACGAAACTAAGACCATGGTAGAAACCCAAAAATAATCAGAGAATGTATTACTACAAATGAAAGAAACCCTAAATGATCACAAAAATATCAAATTATCAGAGATCTTCAAAGAAAAAGAATGCATAGAAGCAAGAATAAGAGACTTCGACATTGATTGTGTTCTATATGAAGAAACATAGGTGAATATCATGACAGAAAGAACTTGGGAAACTTTAGGAAATCCTACTATGATTCCTTCATTGGGAGGAATAGGATTATTTAGAGGAAAGTTGATAACCCTATGTGGAAGACTCACCCAGATATTTATGAGTGCTCATGGAACTTTGACAGAGGAACAATTAGAACAACAATAATCCAAGAGTTCGTTGAATAGGAGGTCACGACACAACAACAAGTTGAAGTAGCTCGAGCCAAGATTGAGGCTTTTGAAGTAGAGCTACCCAGACCAGAGTGACTCAGGACACGTCACAAGTGAGTGTTGGGGCCCTGTTGGCCCTTGACCAAGTTTTGATAATCCTTGGTCATTTTTCACCTACTTTTGGGACTTTGATAGGTTTTCGAAGGTGGAGCTCAATTCGAAGCAAAGATCATGGGATCTCAGCCCCTTTATAGGGATTTTTGGGTTTTGGGCTTATGTAATGAGTATGGGGATGTTGGCCCACGGGTTTACCCATGTTTAGGCCTGATTTTGTAATGTATAAATAGATGTCTAGTCAATGTAGGAAGGGGCTTGATACCTTGCTAAGTGCTAGGGAAAGGGGACATCTATGTGATGCTAGGTCCTAAGTGCAAGTGGTAATTGTAATTGCTTTGTGTATATTGTGTAAGACTTCTAAAGATAAGTGCAAGTAATCGTAAGAGACTATGGAAGGCTTTGTGCTGTAACTCAGGGAGGGAGGATCTAACAAAGTGAGTAGATCTCATGTCCTCTGCGGAGTAAGATCTCAAGGCTCCGTGCATGTAGAATATTGATAGAAGACAATAAAGGGAAGAAGAATTGGTGGACGTATCCCCAGGGAGGGGGTGAACCATGTATATCCTATGATATGGTTGCTTTGTGCATTTTCGGTGTTCTCTTATTTATGTGATTAAATGCTTAGTGCACTGATGTATGTTAGATGAATCTGATATGATAACTTAGTGCTGAATAATGTGAATGAATGTTAGATCTGACCTATGTTGATGTCCTTTCTGCTTGATTATATTAGATCTATGTGAATACTACACCGTTCTTTTATTAGGGTTTATCTGCGCTGTAAGATAAAGGCGAATATTGATGAACCGTAATTGATAAGTGCTTTGTTAAAGCGTTATAATCATGGATCTGTGTCCTAGCTAAGCTAAAGACATCGAAGTCCTGCAACCACCCCTGCCTCTACCTCGGGTGAGACTTCATATGCTTCATAGGTGTTTCCAAAAGGGCCGATAGTTAGGTTTTGTTGGTGCATTGTTGTAGCGTTGAACCCTGGGTCTGCCCCTGTGCAAACAAGTAGCAATGTGGAATCTGATGTAGCAACAAATTTAGAGAATGTGTACCATCTAGATTTATGCTCTACCTCACCTACAACAATTTTGGAGTTGTATTCCATATCAAATATTGTTATGGGATTTGGTACATAGAGAGTAGATTTGAGGAGAGTTTTAGAACATGCAATACATTCTATAAAATTCTATTTTCGAGTTCCACTCTCCCTTGTCCAGAGAATTATATTGGAGAGTCATCTTCAATGAGAATGGGAGGACTCGTGCATGCTTTTAGAGATGAAAGGAAATATTTTGTGGCTTCCATGTGGTGTGATTCTCCAGAATGATTGATCCATAATTCTGGAGAATAATTATTAGCAATTAAGGCATGTGCATTACCTCGAGTTTCTGGTGCTCTTTCTCCCGAATTATTCTTGGCATTCTTGGGAATGCAATACCTAAGATTGTTCTGTTGGAGTGTTTGCACCATGACATAAATGGTCTTCTTCATGCAAGACGCTTCATGATGTGTTGTGCTAGGCATCAAAACCTTCCCTTTTTATTATGTCCCTTCTCATAGAGTCATTTCAAACCAGGAAAATGGGACCCCATTTTTTTCTTAAGTCTTAGGTACCAAATGTATAATAAATAGTAGAAAACATAAATACAAGAACAATTACTAGTGGAACAACAAATGTAGAGAACCAACACACCAAAGATGATACCTTTATTGATAGAAATAAATGTTCACTTTTCTCTTCGAGGGGGAAACCTCCAACAAAGAATATCTCTATTACAATAACTTTCAAGAAAAGTCTTTCTCATGCCTCCTACTCTTATTTATACTAATTCTATCTTCTAAAGAACATTCTAGAGGAAGATATTTCTAGAAGTGGAAGATTCTATTAAGTTTTCTTACTTTAGACTTGTTCACATTATTAAATAGGACTTATTAACTAATGTCGACCTTTATTAGATGGAAAATATTGTATTCTACCTATGCGAGGGGTTAGGGATTTTAGGTCCCTAACATTCCATCCCCCTTGAAGAATATACTTGTCATCAAGGCTTGAGGTGAGGAAACTATTGGAGAATGGTGGCCAACTCTCAGGTGGCATCTTCTAGAGTTGTATATTTCCACTAAACTAACACTTCCTTGATGGTTTGTTTATGGTGGCGATGTTATCGCTAGTCCAAGACTTCTTGGCTACAACCAAATGGAACATTCTTCATCCAACTAAGGGAGACAAGTTTTATTTTGGCACTTAGTTCCAATCAACTTATTTAAGAAAGAGACATGAAAAACAAGATAGAACTTCGAATGATTGGGTGGAGCTAACGCGTAGGCCGCGGGTTCCACTCACTTGAGAATTTTTAAAGGACCATAAAATTTGGGAGCAAGTTTCTGAAAATGTTCACTTTTTAGTAAAGTCTACTTATAAGGTGTAACAACTCGATTTTGATCCCTATGAACTATAATGTATTATGTAATTGTGAATTAGGATGGTGAGACGGTAAAGTTGGAAAGGGATTGAAGTGCCTAGAAAATGTAATAATTATATATATATAATAATAAAATATATTGTTGGTTGCAAGACAGACAAAGACAAGAGATAGGGGGCTATGATTCCATGAGAAAGGGGGATAAAAGGGATAAGTATTTAATTTATATTGTATTTACCCATTTTTGTTTAATTGAGAAAGGTGGTTACATGAGATTATTGGGGGAAGAATATGGGGTTCTTGAATTCATGTAATTATATAAACACCTCTTTGGGCTATTTGGGGGTTCACTTTTACAATATTTCCTTGGGGGTTCTTCTTCATTCACCTCTTGATTAATCATGTTCTCTTGTTCTAGGCATGGAAACAAATTGATGGAAGGAGAGAGCCATTACTAGATGGATGTGAGGAATTAATGATAATTGAAGGAGGGAATGAATGTTGATGTGCATGAGAATAATGAAACTTAAAAAAGAATTGTCCACAACTGAGAATCCTTGGAGTTTATAGTATGGATATTTCCTTACCAGTAGCATTGAAGCTCTAAAAAGAATGGAATAGATTGAGGCACTAGATGGAAGAGAAAGGGGTTCATTTCTTTGGGTTGTGCAGGCTGGAGGGGAAGAGAGATGGAAATTAGGATTTCTTGTGGTTGGGAAAAACATGACAACTTGTTAGCTAACTGGCATGTTTTTATATTTGGCATGGGACTAGTCCTTATGGATTCATAGCCCTGGCTCAAGGGTGACATGTTGTTGAGATTTGGAACAATAGTGTATATGGTTGGGAGGAACAGCCTTGGTCTATAGCCAGTTGGTGAATTTTTACTTGGAAAGATAAGTTCTCTCTATGTGTAACACCCCTCCTAAATAAGGACAACTACTCTATCAACAGGTGAGAATTTTTTTTTTAAAGTGTGTGTGTGCGCGTAGAAGGAACAACCCCCTCGACTCTACGTCAACACAACACTCGAACCAGCAAGGCGCAAGTAGGAC
>ML779309.1:1139333-1153953 GCA_009831015.1 Picea engelmannii | reverse complement strand
ACATGAATAGTAACGCATCAATCATCTGTCAATCACATCATAATCAGATATATAAGGTTCAACATCAGAAAGGGTCCAGATCACTTGCGAGCAAGTGTCCTCAAAGAATAAGTGGTCTCAGTGCGCCAGAGCGGGATGTTACACTATGATTTATGTATAATGTATATTTGTTTTGTATTTAGTTATACATGATGTGTATTTTTGTGTGCATGCTTCTTGGTTATTTTCTATCCATGGAACAATTTTCCTTTCTTGGATGTATTACCATGAATCTTTATTATTGCATGTATGGATTAAGAAAACATTTCATGCTTCTTTTTGAATTAATTATTTTCATATTTCGAAATTAGTTTTGAAATGCATTTTTTAAGTAGTGTGGCCAACCTATGGGTGGTTGGGTACGTTAAATAAGTTTGCAGATGAAGAAATAGTTTGTCCCCTTCAACAAATTGAAGTTCACAATGATCCTGATATGCTTGTTGCCTCATGTGATTCTGATCCACGACCAAATTCTTTTTTAGTGTACAGAGAATGGTTTCTCATACGACGATATTATTGTCAACCTCCTGAAACTTGGAGACACATACCATGTAGGAGAGAAACGATGATGGATTTTTCCTATAGAATGATTCCAAATGAGTCACACGAGTAGCAACACGGTAAGATGTGTTGTACCACAATTCAATGATGGGTAACCACTAAGCCCACTGATTTTTTCTGTCATATGAAAAAAACCACAAATATGTTTCCAAACACTTATTGACAACTTCAGTTTGGCCATCATTGTGGGGATGATGGGCAATGCTAGGTTTCAATTGGGTGCCCTAGGGCCTAGAAACATCTTGCCAAAAATTGCTGGTGAAAGAGGGATCTCGGTCAGAGACAACAAAATGAGGCATTCCATGAATTTTAAATATGTTATCCATAAATATTTGAGCCATTGTGGATGTGGTGAATGGGTGTTGAAGAGCATATATGTTAGGTAGCTAGACAAGTAATGGGGGGGCCCAGAGGGCCCATAGTGATAATAGTGGAGGTCATTCAATGTAAGGTGGACTAGGTCCACTATATTATTAAATAAGGCCCACTATGGTAGTTAGATATAATAAATGGGTAGTTACATATAATAAATGTAAGAGGACTTCTTAGAAGGTTCTACTTCTAGAAGATTCCTCCTCTAGAATGTCCTTAGGTGATGGTAGCACTATATAAAGGGGTTCAAGCAATGTAATGAGACATGAAGAGAATTATTGTATTGTGAGTTGTAGCTCAATAAGAGGATGCCTCCTCAAAGAGACAAGTGAATAGGAGAGGATCTCTTCCATAATAGGATCCATTGTATGGTGTTTCCCTACCTCAAGGGTTTCTATAATAAAGTGGTGGTTTTCTATATTGTTTCATATATCTTGTGTGGTGATTGTATTCAAATATCTTTGGTACTATTGTGGTATTTTGTATTCAGGTATTCAGGTACTTAACAATATAAATAAGCATAGTTGGAAAGATGATTGACTACCACCATTATGATTGAATTAATTGTTATAACCCTAAATTGCACCTGACATGCATATCTAGCATCAGGCCATCGAACTTACTATATTTACCAAGCCATTATTGAACAACTCTTCTAAAAACCATCATTTTGAAGGTGTACATGCCCTGCACCATTACTGCCCACGTAGACATGCTAGCTGAGCCACTACATCCCGCGTACACTCACAGAATGTTGCGAAATGTGGAAATTTGCATAGGATACTGGTTTTCAGGTCGTTAATTAACCGTTTGACTGCCCATATCTAGTCGCCCCAACCATTACTGTCCCTTTTGGTTGAACTGCTTTTGAATCTTGCTGAAGCTCTCTGGATTTATTAAATGTGGATTCCTCATGGAAAGTCACATCTCTTCTTACCTCTATTTTCCTCTGACCCGGTACATAAATATTGTAAGCCTTAGATTTCTCACTGTACCCCACAAAAACCCCTTTCTTGCCTGAGGGTTCCATATTTGTCCTCTTTTCCTTAGGGACATGAATATACACATGACATCCAAATATCCTTAGATTCCCTACTTCAAGTTTGATCCCTGAGAAGACCTCTTCAGGATTCTTGTCCTTAAAAATAGCATGTGGACACTTGTTCTAAATATACACAGCAATGGAGGTAGCTTCTTCCCATAAATAATTTGGCAGATCCTGGTCAAACATCATCGCTTTCGCTACCTCACAAATAGTCTTGTGTTTCCTCTCAGCAACACCATTTTGTTGAGGCTTATATGGCATAGTCAATTGTCTCTTGATTCATGTTGATTTGTAGAAATCCTCAAATTGAAGAGATTCAAACTCTCCTCCATTGTCTGTTCTAAGGATTCTGATGTGTTTCCCTGTCCACTTTTCAATAAAGGCTTTATACTCTTTGAATTTATCAAATGTGTTACTTTTATCTTTAAGAAAATATATCCAACATTTTCTTGAGGAGTCATCAATAAAAATGACATAATACAAACAACCACTAAGTGAGGGAGATGGCATGGGACCACGTACATCAAAATGAACTAGATCTAAGATGTCATGAGATTTTTTGTCACTACTAGGAAATCTTTTCTTTATATTTTTACCTAGCATGCATCCCTTACAAATTTCATTTTTACTAAGAGAAATAGAGGGCATGCCACATACCATGTTCTGTAGATATGGAAGATCTTTGTAATGAATATGTCCAAGTCTTATGCGCCACAACTTGTTGGAGCTAGTTGCATCATGAGCCAATGCCTGGACTAACTATCCTGACACGACATATAGTCCTCCACTGCAAGTTCCAATGGGTTCTGTTGTACTTAAGTGGCTACCTTTAGCCCATAGTAGTGTCTTCCTATCCTTGAAGATCACCCAATATCCCTGGTCCTCAAGGGTTGCAACTGATAGTAGATTATTCTTGAGCCGTGGAACATATAATACTTCATCAAGATGAAATCTAGCCCCAGATTCCAATCTGAAGGAGATAGAGCCTACTCCCTCTATCTTGTAACATTTTTCATCCCCAAGCTTGACCTTCTTTGCAAAATATTTTGTCTCTAAATCTGAGAGGATATCCTTGTACCCTGTCATGTGCTTTGATGAACCACTATCTACTAATCAAGTTTTCAGCCTCGTGGAAACTGAACTGGATAAGGAAGAAAACAAATAATATTCTTTCCTATTTTCTTTCTCATTAGAAGGACTTTTCTAATTTCTTTTGGATCCATCATCCTCAAAAGTTGAGGCATGATGTTTCCCTTTCCTAGGATATTTATTTCTAAAAAAATAATCTTTAGCAAAATGACCCAACTTATTACAAGTAAAGAATTTAATCTTAGACGTATCAATATTCTTGATTTTGAATGTACCTTTGGTGTTTGTCTTCCACTAAGAGCCTTTCTGGAAAGTGCCTTTCTTCTTTCCCTTGAATCTTGATGCTAAAGCTGAGTGCTCTTCTTTCATTGGCTCGCTCCTGGTAGTTGTGCAACTCTCATCCTGGAGGCAATCATGCCATAGCCTCTCAAATGTGGGCTGAATCTCTCTCCCACTTACACTGGACAATAAGGTCTCCCATGAAGAAGGAAGACCATAAAAAATGGCCTGCACTAAATCATCCTCATCCATTGTCACCCCTGTGACAAAAAGATGATCTTTGATCTGAGATATCTTGGAACATAAAGATGTCACTGATTCACCTTTCTCTATCTTCAAATACTTAAGCTTGTGCTTAAGTATCCTCTTCTGACTTGGAGCCTGTTTCTCATACATATTCACCAAAGTATTCATATAGTCCTTAGCAGTCATCAACGAAGTCATTGTAGGAATTATATTGTCTTTGACTGAGTCAAAGATGATTCACTTGGCCTTTGCTTGACTCTTCCTGAAGTTCGTTCTTCCTACATTATTCATTGGTTCTTCCACCACTCTGGTCACATACTGCTCAAGATCATGCTCCTGTAAGATATTTGTTATTCAGAGCTTCCACACATTGAAGTTGGTAGCTCCTTTGAGCCTATCCTCATCCCTGACTAAAATGGAGCATGCCATGGACCTCACACTATAAAACTTAATCAAGCTTGCTCGGATCTGTGTGTACCTTCTGCTGCACTTCAATACGTTTAACACACCCTAAGATCTGATACCATGTTAAATTATGAGATTGATTTCTTATGCAGATTAATTCTTTTATTTTCTTCAATACTTTGATTCCATCTTAATATACTTCAACAATTCCAAATAATAATCGAATAGTAATAATTATGTATATAAGTAAGCATGCATATCAAAAACACATATACCCTAGGGAAACCCTGTACAGGGAGAAAAACCCCAGCAAACAATATTCTTTTATTGCATTAATAATGTAAGATCTCTTACAAATATCCACCATGAATGTTCTGCTCTCAAAGAGCTTGCCAAGATGACTCTAACCTGACAAAGACTTACAAGAACTTTATGAAATACACCTTTGATATTTTGCCTCTTTATCAATGATGTGTTCCTCTATTGCTTCACCCTCAATGTGCATATGAAAAATGTGTTGTAGAACTGTATTGAAGAGAGGGTTTGAACTCTTCTTATATAGGATGAAGAGGGGAAGAGGGGAAGCTCAAAATAGTAACTGGATTGTATGCATTCAACATAAATCAGCTTCATGCTTTAGTTCGAACTTAGAACTAGACTTGAGATTGGTTACAACTCAACTTTACACTTTAGTTCGAACTCAGAACTAAACTTGAGATTGGTTACAACTCAACATTACACTTTAGTTCGAACTTAGAACTAGACTTGAGACTGACATGCTTTAGTTCGAACATAGAACTAGACTTAAGACTTTATTTGCAAATCAACATTACACTTTAGTTCTAAAGTAGAACTAGACTCAAGACTTTATTTGCAACTCAACATTACACTTTAGTTCTAAAATAGAACTAGACTCGAGACTTTAGTTGCAACTCAACATTACTAAAATAGAATTAGACTCAAGACTTTAGTTGCAACTCAACATTACACTTTAGTTCTAACATAGAACTAGACTCAAGACTTTAGTTACAACTCTTGACAAGGCAATTCAAAATTCTCTTCATGGTGGATAATGTTTACACGTGCCAATGCACTAGATCAATACAATTACATCATTTGCAATATTAGGAATATCGTTTGTTTCTAGCTCATATGAATTTTATATTCAACCTAACTTTTTCTAGATGCCTTGAATTTTGCTCATGGCTCACAAGGTTTGACTAGGTTCACAGAGGTTGTATGTTCCCCCTAACTTTTTCACTAGTCTGTCTATGCTCACAAAGGTTGTACGTTCCCCCTGACTTTTGCACTAGTCTGTCTATGCTCACAGAGGTTGTACGTTCCCCCTGACTTTTTCACTATACTGTCTATGCTGACAGAGGTTGTATGTTCCCCCTGACTTTTACATTAGACTCACATAACATCTCGTTCATCTTGACTTTTGGTTTGACTCACAAAGTTTGTACCTTCTCCCTAGCTTTCGTCAATACCTCACAAGACTGGTTGATTCTCCAAATCTCCCTGGATAGCCTCAGGGCGGCCCATATGGCCTCTCATTGGAGAATGATTGTCAATGCTACCAAACTTAACACCTCCCTGGCCTCTTCCAGGTCCTTGGGGGGTTTCATTTATTTTGAATGTTGTCCGGTCTATTCTGTCGGCTAGTGCATCCAACACTCTACATTGATTTGTAGCATATGTTATAGATGCACATAACTCAAAATTTATTTGATTGGGTGTAGTCCTTTACTTCTGCATAATAGGACATTGCCTTGGCACATTCCCATGTTTCTGACAAATCTCACAATGCTTAGCTGACTGGGGTGTTTGAGTGTCTGGAAAGGTATCGTAGAGCCTTGGTGCATCGAATGGTGGAGTCACAGATACTTTCACAACTCCTCCTGTTGGTCCTGGAGAGGGTCCCATCGGATTGTGAGGAGGTCCCATTAGACTCATGCATGAACATTCATTTTTCATATTCCCTTCTTTGTAGCATCCTATGCACCAAACCTGAGGTCATTCTGGTATTGGTATAGTTAATTCTTGAATATTTTCCGTTAGCATCGATATTTATCCCTGGAGTTGTGACAAATTTGCATCCAATGGAGGTCTGGTCACTCTCAGAATCCCTAGATAACCTATCATGGCTTCGATCTTCATCAAATGCTACAAGGCATATGTCAAAGTGGCTATCCGGTGTTGTGTTAGAGGAATTCTCGTCGGAGGTAGTAATCCTTGGATGTACCATTGCCTCTGATGATGTTCATGAATTGGATGTACTAACCTCCCAATAGAGTCTTTTAATTTCTAATTGTACTCCCAGGAGATTCTCCTTCTCTTTGTTGAGTCCCTGCAACTCAGAGAGAGGTTATTTCTCTAATTGAGGTAGTTTGAATTCGACGATGAACTTCAAACGAACTTGGGAAAGGTTGAATTCTTGGACTTGTATCCCTGGTTCAATAGCCTTCATGTACCATTTAAGGGCACGACCCCTCAAGGTAGTCTAAAATTCTAGTAACTTGTTTGCATCGAGAGACCCTCTAGATATATAGATGTATTCACATAGGAACCAATGTTTCTCTACATGCTCATCCCCTTTACTCCAAAATTTTGGGTATTAGGGAATCGAGCCTCCTATATTTCCATCCATTATGGGTCTCATTGTTCCTATTAAAATAAAACCTAATGACCCTGGTTTTGATATTCTAGCAAATCCTAATATCCTCCCAGTGTTTACACTTATAGACTATGATTGACTAACTAAATGCGATGAAATAACAATATCATAAGTATGTGGTATAGAGCTTACCATGGGTATAGAAGACACCTGGGAAACGATTTATTCAAGGATAGTTCCACTGACTTTTGGGAGGGTTTATTTGATTTGGGGGATCTCATTTTCTTCCTCTAGAGTATCCTTCTCAACCTAATTCTCAATGTTTCTCGATATCAGGGTTGAATCTTCTCGTTCGTATGAAATATACAGGCCTACTTCATCTTCCCTTTATTCTTCACACTCCTCTTCTTTTTCACTCACCTGGGGAATCCTTTATCTCTGCGCTTCTCTCTACTGTAATATTAGATTGGCCAGTCTTTCTTGTCTTCTTACATTCCTCAACTCTTCCTTCTTTCTTTCATTTGTTCCTCTTGATCCAATTTCTTTCCGCAACACCTCAGACTACTTTGTTTCTTTATTTACCTTTCCACACCACTAGTTCTCAATTATGGCATCTCTTCGCAAGGCCCACTCATTTATTGCGTTCTTTTCTGGGTCTTCCCCCATCTATAAAAGAACCCTTTCCCCTTCTTAGGTCATTATCGTACCCCAAAATCACCCTACCCCAAGCATAGGTGTTTAGGCTATCATCTCAGTCAAGGGAATAGTTATCATCCCCTCCTCCATCAACAATTCTTTGATCCAAAGGGGAATTTCCCTCAACAACTTTCCTCGTGCACCTTTCTTGAAAGTTTCTTCCGCCCATAAAAAATATTGGTGATTATCAAGTATGAATTCAATGATATGTCCTTCCAGAGTCATGTTAACCAAGAAATCGGTTGATCGCATAATCTAGTGATCCAACCAATGAAGCGTTATAGTATTCTCTATGTCCCAAGTACAAGTCTCCTCAATGCGTTCTTTGAAATCTGGAGCTTCTTGTATCCGATCTATCCAATGGAACAATTCTTTCAGGAATTTTACCCAAAATATATCATACTGGTCACTCGATCTTTTTGAGTAAAAGACATAATCTCTTGTAGAATTGACACTTTTACCTCACAACTTTTCTTCCTTCCATGTAAATCCATCACAATTTCATTCCCACCATTTCCAAATATCAGATATATAGATCCATGGAAGCATACTCCTTACAGGTTCCCTTTTAAAGCACAGGTCTCGACAATGAAACCATTTTGTTGGCGCAAAAGTGATTAGACCAGGGTCCTTTTCAAGTTACCAACAAAAGGTACTGATGTAGTCTAGTGCATTGGCATTATCATCTTTCTGGGAGGGAAGAAGTCTCACCCTAAGTGCAACCAAGACAAATAGGATAGGGAAGGGTAAGAAGAATACTCAGACAGGTCTCCTAAGTATCAAGATTCAGATCATTTCTACATAAGATATCTTAAGCTTGTTCCAGTCTTGAATAATTCCTAACTGAGAATGGGGAAAACAAAGTTGAGTTGACATTCACATGTAAGATATAACCATTTAAGCATATCAGACATAAAAGATAACATAGCATTAAATATATTCAGAAGACTAAGTACAGAAGATATCTTGAAGAAAATTTGGGTCTCCTATTGTATTATCATATAACAGGTTTCTTCTCAAATTACAAGATAAGGTTGAGTTATAGATATAATTGGTCATGCCAAATATAATCAATAAATGGTCTGTACTACTTTGAGACAAGGTTATTTAAGTCCCTTTCTCTTTCCAACACTACAACATTGCATGAATCTATTACAGTATCAGTCTAGTTTCTAACCCATATCTCGGGACTTGGCTAATAGCAATCCTAAAAGTAACAATAATGACTCTAGAAACCATTTTACAATCATATTGATCCCATATATGTATATTTTGATCCAAGATTGTTGGTTGAGAGCTCGAGAGTTCTCTCTTATTCTTGATTCGGTTTCAACCTCTTTCTCCAAAAATTGGTGTTGCATTGTCCTTCCAACTGTTTTATGCTCTAACTGTTTCTTGTTGCACATTCCTTTTTCTCTTCTTTCTGTTCCTTCTTTTGGTCAGTTGCCTGATTCCAAAATAGCTTGAGCAACTTCTATTTATCAAAACGAAGTTTTGGGATATCTTACCCAACTTCTATTCATCAAAACGAAGGTCTCAACAGTGGGGAGATTTCAATATGCACCTAAAGAAACTCACTTAAAAGCAGTAAAGACAATATTCAGGTATCTTAAAGGCACCTTAGAACTTGGATTATGGTATCCAAAAGATAAATACTTCAATCTAACTACATACACTGATGGAGATTGGGCCGATAGTATAGATGATAGGAAAAGCACTAGTGGAGGAGCATTTTTTCTAGGAAAATGTCTGGTAGCATGGCTATGAAAGAAACAAACATCCACATCACTCTCTGCAATAGAGGCATAATACATTGTTGTGCATCCTGTTGCATACAAGTTTTTTGGATGAAGAAAACATTAGAAGATTTACAAATAAGATATGATAATCCCATCACTATTAATTGTGATAACACTAGTGCCATAAGTATCTATAAAAATACATTAATGCATTCTAAAACCAATCAAATCCAAATTAAATACCATTTTATAAGACACCAAAGAACAAATTGCAGACATATTCATGAAACCTTTTCTGAGGAGTACTTTTGAAAATCTTGGATAGAAATTGGGAGTAATTCACAAACCTCATTAAAACCATAAAAATTGTATCAAAAGAAAAGGTGCACATGGTTAGGGGGAGAATTTCCATAGGGGGAGTGAAGAAATATCCTTGATGTCATTGTTGTCAAAGGTGGAGGAAATTGATAAGAAACATAAATAAAAATACTTCAAAAATAAAAGGTCGTCATCAATGCAAAAATGGGATAATGTTGGACACAGTTGTACGATATTGTCATTGATGTCAATAAGGTGCATAAGAATCCAATATAAACCCAAATATTAGAAGGAAAGGACATTAATGAAGCTCAAAAGGAAGAATGAATTGCAGAAATGCTATCGGGATTCAAATCCCCATAGTAAAACTCCAAAAGAATCAAGGAAGAATATTATCTGTTGGTATATTTCTCGGGAAAATATTAGATCGTCAGATCACACAGAAGCCAGAGCCTACGTAGATGAATCCCTTGTGAAGGATCATGGAAATCTAATCATTCATTCAAATTTCAGGATTAATTGCAACCATCAGATCAGTTAGAACCAATGATCAAAGCTAGGTGGAAGGATAGCCTAAGTTTCAGGACATTGGAGATAAGGCATAGGAACGAAATCACGAAGTCATGAAATTTTTCCAATCGTTAGATCGAGGAAGGACTTTGGATGAATTCTATACCATCTGATTGAGTTTAGTGGAAGTACATTGTAAGCAATAGATATCCCAGAGTCTCGGATTAAACGAACTACCGTCAACCGTTGATATAGAGTGAAAATATTGGAACCGTGAAATCACAGTAAAGGAAAGGATGCAGTCGACTCCAGCCAAAATTAGCCAAGAACAGGTAAGTTTAGCTGAAGGATGAAGCCCCGAAGTCACGAACTGTCATCAACCATTGATCTGGAGTGAAATATTGGAACTGTCAAATCAAGGTAAAGGAAAGGAGACAATCAACTCTAGTGTTGATCACTTCGGCGAAAAGGGGTCTAAAACATGTAAGTTCACCTGAAGTCCTGAGACCCTAATTTCTGAAGTGAATGAGGGCCATCAGATCTAGGAAATGCATGGTGACCATTGGATGAGGATAGGCAGGTCCAATGGTGGTCAACTTCGATGCTGACCACTTCAAAGAAAAATGGTTCTAAAACATGTAAGTTCACCCGAAGGTCGAAGCCCTGAATTCCCAAAGTGAATGAGGGGCATCATATCTAATCAATGCATGGTGATCGTTGGATGAGGATAGGAGGGTCCAATGGTGGTCAACTTTGGCGTTGACCACTTCAGTTAAAATGGGTCGAAAACATGTAAGTTCACTCAAATTATTGAAGTGAATGAGGGTCGTTGGATTAAGAATTCAATGAAAACTAGACCGTCTGATATATGATCCAAAAGGGTAAGACATATGACACTTTAGGAGGTCCATGTCAACAATACCATGTTAGAAAGGAAACGAGGCACAATCATATGGTGACAAGTGTCAAGGTTCAGTTGGAACTTTAGGTATATTTAAGTCACGAATATAGGTGACACATAAAAACCACTTATCCAGTGCCACATCAATAGTGACGTCAGAAAGATACATCACTCTAGGAGTATGTACTTTGGGGATATCTAATTTATCCTACCAACAACTACCCAAAGCGTCGAAGGGAGAAGTTCTCAAGTGAACTAGAACCGCCCATCTCAATGTGCAATTAAAATGTGATCGTTGATATTGATAAGTGATTAAGCTCATTTTTGGCTTAACGCCTAGCCACCACCTGGAGTTGTATGTAATAGAGGAATCGAAGTGTTTATGTGTGAAATTTAACACACAAAATAAGAAATTTATCTTAGTCAAGAAGGAACATTGAACCGGATAGGATCTGGACTTTGTCCTGATTTGTCTTAAGTAATCCAATATTTGCAATACATTAAAAAGATAACAAAAAATCTTAGATATGATCAATGCAAATTAAGAACGAAATGAAAAGGCATGGGATCAAGTTAAAAAAAAATTGATCCATATCAACGATGGATTTATGAAAATCCCTCTCACTAAATTGAAAATATTTCACGATAATGTATGAATAATAATGGAGAAAAAAAAAACGTTATTATTGTTAATTTAAATGAAGAGGCGCGATGGTCCAAATAAAGGGACACAATGCTTCAATGCTCACACTAGTTGGAAAACTATATAAGAAAAAAAAATGGTGAAGAAGAAGTGTCTATGTAGTCTAGATCAGAAGATCAAAGCAAAAGAAAAGTTCAAGAAGAGGAACTAAAGATACTTATGCAATGAGGGTGGCAGGGAGGATCAAGGAAGGATTCACATCCTTTACTAGATAAGGGAGTTGGTGCTTCCAAGGGTTGGTTCCCTAAATACAAGGGAGTTAGTGCCCTAAAGACAAGGGAGTTGGTGCTTCCTAGGGTTGGTGCCCTAAAAACAAGGGAGTTGGTGCTTCCTAGGGTTGGTGCCTTGAAGAAGGGGATTTGTGTCTCCTAGAGTTGGTGCTCTAAAAAGGATTGGTTTCCTTCACTATTCTTTATAAAACCTTGTAATTCCTATTAATTATATTTATATAATTGATTTTAAATACAATTCCATTGTTGATCTATTGTGGTAATTAATAAAATATCAAAGTAATTACTAATTGTCAAAAAAGGGTAATATTGATTCACCCCCCCCTCAGTATTTCCAACAAGCTCCTGGACATATGAAGGTTATCAAGAAGGGAGTGTTGATACACCCTTCGACAGAATTTTCTCCGAAAGAGTTGGAATATAGAAATGGCCTAAGTCCCGAAATGAACAAGAATCGTCCATCTCAAATGTGAAAATAAAACATGACCGTCAATCTTGATAAGTGATTAAGCACTTGTTTGGCATAGTTCTTAGACATCCCTTATGGTCATATGGAATAGAGGTTCTGAAAGTGATTCTTAGTGAATTTAACATACATCGGAAGAAAATTTGATCCAAGCAGGATCTGCATTCTATCTCGATTGATATTAAGTGATCAAATACATCCAATGCATTGGAAAGCTAATCGAAAAGCTCAAATATGATCTATTGGAGAACTGGGGACATAGAAGAAGCTTAAGAATAAAATAAAAATGTATGAGATCGAATTAAAATAAATCGATCCATACCTTTGATTGATTTATGAAACATCCCTCTTACTAAATTGAAAATCTTTCACGTTAAATGGGTGAATAAAATATAGGGAGTTATTAATTATAAATTAAAAGAAAAATGTTATTACTATTAATTCAATTGAAGAGGTGCAATGTTCCAAAAATGGGACACAATGCTTCAATGCTCACACCACTAGGAAGACTATATAATAAAGAAAGAAGGGTCAATAAGAAGGGTCTCTGCAGTCCATATAAAAGACCAAAAACAGAAGTAGTGTCCAAAGAAGAAGAACTAATGATGTTTGTGCAGTGAGGGTGTAAGGGAGGAGAAAGGAAGGATTCACATCGTTTATTAAGTAAAGTTTGGATAAAAGGGAGTTGGTGCTCCCTAGGGTTGGTTCCCTAAAAACAAAGGATTTAGTGCTTCCTAGGGTTGGTGCCCTAAAACAAGGGAGTTTGTTCTTCCTAATGTTGGTTCCCTAAAGACAAGGGAGTTGGTGCTTCCTAGGGTTGGTGACCTAAAACAAGGGATTCAGTTCTTCCTAGGGTTGGTGCCCTTAAGAAGGGGATTTGTTTCTCTTAGAGTTGGTGCTCTAAAAAGGATTGTTTTTCTTCACTATCTCAGATTATTCTTTATAAAAACTTGTAATTTTGGTTAATTATATTTATATAATTGATTTTATATACAAGTCCATTTTTAATATGTGTGGTGATTAATAAAATAAAAAAGAAATTATTATTTTTTTAAAAAGAGGTAATATTGATTCACTCTCCCCCCCGCCCCACCTCAGTATTTACAATAAAAGTCATAATCAATGATTACTTCTGTGAGATTATTTCTCTGCTAAATACAAATGAAAAAAATTAAAATAGGAGTATTTAAGCCTCCTCTGCAAGGAATGATCTAGCTGAGAATTATCTTATTATTTCTATATTTAAGATTCCTTTGCAAATTTTAATGGTAATGAATTGGCTAATAATTCTCTGGTTAATTCTATTCTCACATCAATATCTCTAGAAATATATTACTAAGAACATGTATAGAACAATGTAGATTAGCATCCAACTATATTGAACATGATTTTACTAGTCATCTAAAAATTTAAGAGTTTCATCTAATAATTCTAAAGAAGGAAAAGAACAAAGCTAGATACACATGTTTGAACCACAATGCTTTACTAGAACAAATTGTGGAGAGAGTACAACTCCTCCCAACCATAGACTAGAACAGTCGCACACTGCTAGCTCTTGTCTCCCCCAAGAAAAAAACTTTATTTCATGGGAAAATGAAAATATCAAGAACCTTCTCCAGGTAATTTCTAGAACTTGGTTCTTTCTCGTAACCACCAAGCTCTAACTCTGCACAAGTACTCAACAATGTGATGTTTACACCATACTTGTTTTTTCTTCTTCTCCCATGTTTTACCAAGATGAGAATCATAATAGACTACCCAGGTCTTTTTCTTTCCTTTTTCCTGTTAGCCTTCTCCCTAACTCTTGGGAGTCTTGGAATAAATTGTTTCTAGCTTGTTTCCTAACCTCCCACACTTTTGGGGGTAGGTTCACACTTGTCCTCATGGACAACAATCAATTTTACCCTAGTATTTTCTATCCTTTTTCCACTTTTCCCATGGAATAAATTATTTCTCTTATCATAGCTGGGTTCTCTCATAAATTTATCTCAAGTAATTTTTTTAGATAAAATAAAATTAAAAATAATATTTACATAAATCTTTTTCACCATCAATTATCTATGATAATAAAAATGTTAATTGGAGTTTTTTCTAATGTCATAACTCAATATTCACAATCACTTAATATTATTCAAATATTTAAATTGGAGGGATGTTACATGAACCATACTTACTCCTTACATAGAATAAAAGAGTTGAAGACCCTAGAGCTAATCATGGGATGTTAAATAAAAAGTCTAGTGTATCCTTGATATCCAACCAAGTTATGTAATATCAAATTGATAGGAAGACTTGGATGGTTTTTTTTTAATTTACTACAATAGCTCGGGCCATAAGTTTTGACCTTGATAATAATAACTCTATAATATAGAAATAATGTTTCTAAGTAGTTTATATATATATA
>ML779309.1:1115357-1139225 GCA_009831015.1 Picea engelmannii | reverse complement strand
ATTGAAGTACAAGACAATGTAGATAAAATGTAAGACACACACAAAAAAAAAAAAAAACTTTTATGATGTCTCAGTCAAAGAATAGTTTTACGATCTAAGAGTAATATAAAGATATGAGAGTCAAAATTTGTATGGACAAGTGACAATGATACCAATAAATTATCTATCTATTTTTTTATTATTATGGAAATTTAGGTTTGTTACACTTTGAAAGTAAGTATCTCATTTAGCTCGTGTTGTAGAATAATTTACCAAAAAAATGAAATCCACAGTGATAAAAGCATGGAAACATAATATGTGCATGAACCTCTATGGTATAAACTAATGCTAACAATCACAACATTGTGAAATAATAATAGATACGAAAATTGCAACACATAAGAAGTTAAAAGGGTTGCACAGCAGGCCTGGGGGCCTATTGTGCATGTCATATAACCTAATATATCAAACATGGTAATGGACTAAAATATTGATAAATCCACACCCAATTTAGAGAAAAGACTCAAAGAAAAGATTCATATAATAAAACACCAAATTCTGAGACATACTCCTTAAGTGCCACCTCATTCATAGTCTCTTACCTGATCTCCTCTACTTGCATCTAGTTCATTTGCATATCTACAACTTTGATTCTCATTTTTCATATTTTTTGTTTCTATTTGGTCAATATCTTCATCCAATACCTATTTTTTACCCTTCCTTGATCTTTTTGAATGCCATTATGTACAAGCATTTCTATGCTTATATTGTTCCCATGTTTCACACTTTTTCCTTGTACGTGTTGTTGGACATATTGTCATTGATGTATTTTCATTGATATCAACATTTGATGATGCACATGAATCTCAAAATGGAAAGTGCAGTGCAGAAACATGATTGGGATCGAAATCCCCACAGGACAAACCAGGACCATTGGATACACAAGCATCAAAATGATACGCTAGTTCCAATCCCACAATTAGTCTATATCGTCAGATATCATCAACTCAAATATCTACGACTATGGTTGATCCACCAAATGATCAGATTAAGTCGTGATCATCGGATACGCAGGCACCAGATCAACGATAGGAATAGATTGCAGAGAATGAAAGGAGAATTAAAAAATGTGTTATTTCCAGTCCTGCAATTAGTCAGGACCATCAGATCTTATAGATTCAAAGATCAACGACTGTGGTTGATCCATAAACAATCGCAAAACATCAATTGTGGAGTTTGGGCGATGGGATAAACCATGCACAAGTTATGGTTCCGCAATCCACATCGATCATTGGATCAAGTTAAGTTGAAGGATAGGATAGCCAAGGTAAAAGGGATGAGATTTCAAATACTTGAATTCCTGATAGCCATTGGATCACTTTAAGTGGAAGGATGAGATAAGAAAAGAAGAAGATTCGTTGGATTTAAACCAAGGAAAAGCAGCATCACAGATAGATTGATTTGTCGATCTATTATCATGATCAATGAACAAACATTCAGTTCGGGTTAAAAGTTGAGGAGGTTACATTTTGGGGAATCTCACTTTGAAAGAATTGGTAACTAGAGAAGTCAAATTACCCGAAGTCGTGAAGGAAGAAATGAATAAGGATCATTAGATATGGACAATAAATGATGACCGTTGGATCAGGATGATGGTCAACTTTGGCGAAATTGAGTTGAGAACATGTAAATTCACCTGAAGGCCAAAGTTATGAAGTCACGAGGTTAAGACACGTAGAACTCACATTGCGAGCCCACATCATCAATAGTAACATCAGCAAGGACACATGGCGTAATTAGATGATGACAAGTGTCAATATGAAACCGACATTTCAAGTAACGTGTAAATCACGAATCTGAGTGACACATGGAAGTCACTCAGGAAGTGTCATGTCATCAAGTGACGTCAGTAAGTTATGTCACTCCGGGAGTTTTACTTCGAGAGTTTCACCATAAGCAAATGGCCTAAGTCCCAAAGTCCCGAAGGCCGAAGTCGCAAAGTGGACATGACTCTTCCAATCTGAAGAACACTTTGGGAGCGTTCTCGATCGTTGATCTAGTACAATGGAAGGATAGTGCAAGTGGACATGTTAACCAATAGCAAGTGGTCTTCACTACCTATGACTTATTCAATAGGTGATCACTCTAGAGGAAAATGGAGCAGCGATTATCCTAAGTCTTGAAGTCCCGAATGTCAAAGTATCGATAGTCCTCCATCTCATTGGGAGATTAAAACATGACCATTGATTTAATTAATTGGTCAAACACTCGATTGGCCTAACACCTAGTCACCGCGTATGGTCATATGTAAATGGTTTGAAGGAATAACCTCAACATAACTCGGTTTCTGCAATATTTGCAAAGATATGGAATCAAGTTAAAAGGAAATCGATCCATACCTATGATCAATTTACAAAAAAACTCTGACTAAGTTAAAAGAATTAAGGTTAGAATAACAACAGAGATTATGGTTAAGTTAAATGAAGAGGTGAAATGGTCCAAATGAAAGGACACAATGCGTTATATGTCACATCAGTTTAAAGATTATATAAACAAGAGAGAGTAGTGAGAAGAAAGTGTCTCTACAGTCCAGCTAAGAAGATCTAAAACATAAGCAGAGTCCAAGAAGAAGAATTGTTGGTTCTTATATAGTGAGGGTGGAAGGGAGGAACATAGAAGGATTCATATCCTTACTAAGAAAAACTGTATAACATAGGGGAGTTGGAGCTTCCTAGGGTTGGTGCCCTAAATATAAGGGAGTTGGTGCTTCCTAGGGTTGGTGCCCTAAAGACGAAGGATTTGGTGCTTCCTAGGGTTGGTTCCCTGAAGAAGTGGATTGGTGTCTCCTAGAGTTGGTGTTGTAAAGAGGATTGGTGTCCTTCACTATTCTTTATAAATCTTGTAATTGATGTTAAATATACTTATATAATTGATTTTGCATACAATTCATTGTTGATTCATTGTGATAATCAATAAAATATAAAAAGTAACTACTAATTGTTATAAAAGGGTAATATTGATTCACCCCCCCCACCTCTCAGTAATCCAACAATTGGTATCATAGTGGGTGCCTTCAGAACAGTATTATAACTAAAAGGTAGATCCTGAATATGGATCAACAAAAGGGAATGTCTAACAACAAAGAACCATTGTTCAATGGAGGAGGCTATGATCTATGGAAGGTAAGAATGAAAAACTTCGTGTTGGCTCTTGGTTTTGATATCTGGCAAATATATTGTAGATGGTTACATTGCACCAACTTCTCTACCCAAAGACGCTACAGGAAAGAAAATATGTAATGAAAACTCAAGAGTAGTTAATGGAATTCTAGCAGGGTTGACTAATTCCATATGTGTGAAGGTTAGGCATTGTAAATTAGCCAAAGAAATCTGGGACAAGTTGGAGGTTGTATATGAAGGATATGACAAAGTCAAGGAAGCCAAACTATAGGCCTATAGAACTCAGTTTGAAAATATGAAAACGAAAGAAGAAGAAAACATTATTGAATACTTTCATAGGGTAGATGAAGTGGTCAATTCAATCATAGAAGCAAGAGAAGAAATTGAAGATAAACCTATTGTGAAAAAAATACTAAGGTCATTACCTATGAGATATGATTCCAAGATCTATTCAATAGAATATAGGTTTGATCTTGACACACTCATAGTTGATCAGCTCCATGGAATTTTTACAACATATGAAATGAGAACAGGGAATGATAAATCATCAAAAAAGGAAACAACCTTTAGAGCATCTAAAATGAGATAGGAGAAAAATACCAATGATGAGTTATTATATATATGTGATGAGGAAACTGTCAACTTCATATAGAAACTCAAGAAAGGGACACGAAAATACAAAGGGAAGATTCCTCTAATATGTTTTAACTGTGGAAAAATTGGACACTTTGCCAGTAAGCCTCCCTATCCTAATCAGGAGGAAATTGATGACGAAAGAACCTTAAAAAATCAGAAGAAAACCAAAATTGATAATAAAAAGAAGTTCTACAAGAAAAAAAAACATTCTTTCCCCAAGAAGATACTAGCTCATCAAAACAAAATGAAGAAAACGAACTAGAGATTCTATTTATGGGGATAAAAACTCAAGATGATAGTCATTCAAAAGATGAAGAAGAAGTAAACTTAGAAGAATAAATCCTTAGTGTGATTGAAGAACTAAGAAAAAGAAAAAATCAAAACATGGTACTAAGGGAAGATCTTCTAGAAATTAAAGAAGCTACTAAATCAAGAGAGAGGGAAGTTTCCAAAAACATCAAAGAGTTAGAAGAAATCATTAGTGATTTAAAGTCCCAGCTCCTAGAAACTAATAAAATTGGAGAAGTCATTTTACAACAACTAAATGATAAGAAACAAGTATGTGAGAAACTAGAAGCTGAGATTAAACTGCTAAAAGGTGAAATTGAGAAAGAAAAGAAGGGATCACAATTTGATAATAGTTCAAGAATCTTGGATGAAATTCTCAATAGTGAAAGGTCACCAAACAAAAATACTAGTTTGGGATACACTCAAGACTCAACTGCTACATTGGAAGGATCTGTCAAGAAACAAATTAGTTATGCAGATATTCTAAAAAATTCATTAAAAAGGGAGGAGAATCAGGCAAAAATGAAACCATTGAAAACTGTTACACATAAATAGAAATCAATACTCCCTACTAGAGTAAAAAATGACAAGATAAATACAATCCTCATAAGGAATACCCCTAAATATCTATTTATTGGATATTGTTACTCTTGCAATAATTTTGGACATAAGGCAGTACATTGCAAAGCTTATGGAGAACACAATTATAGAAATGACCAAAGATATAAAAAAAATGAGTACAATACAAAGAAGAGAAACTATAACTCATTTTCTCCTTTGCAAAGATTCAATAGTGAATGCCAAAAATGCAACAACTATGGTCACAAAACTAGTGAATGTAGATTGCCAAAATATGATAAAAGGATAAATATTCCTATTAATCAAAAAGTATGGAAGAAAAGACAAACAGAGTGAAAAGTAGCCTTATATACAAGAAATCAAGGAGTTCAGTGGATGTTCCAAACACATGACTGGAGATCAAAGTAACTTTCTCAAGTTAAATGAGAAAAGAAAAGGAAAAGTAACTTTTGGAGATAACATGTCAACCAAGATACTGGGAAAAGCATTGTTAGGTTAGGAAATAATAAAACTAAAGAAGAATATGTACTTCTGGTAGAAAATATCAAACCTAATCTCCTAAGTGTAAGACAAATATGTGATTAAGGTCACATACTTACTTTTGATTCTCAGAAATGTGAGATCAGAAAAAGGGACACTGGAAAGCTAGTGGAAGTCGCACCAAGAACATCTAGCAATGTGTACATCCTTAATATAGATGAAGAATATAAATGTTGTTTAATCCAAGTAGATGAAATATGGCTATGACATAAAAGGTTGGGACATTTGACAACTTGATCAAATCCAACGAGAAAGAGGCAATTAGGGACCTACCAAAAATGATTAGGCCTTTAGATTCCATTTGTAAACATTGTCAAATAGGAAAGAAAACAAGAGTTAGGTTCAAAACAAAAGAACACTCCACAATAAAACCATTATATATTATTCACACAGATCTATGTGGACCTACCAGAACCAAAAGTACTTATGGTGAACATTATTTTATGTTGATTTTTGATGATTACACAAGACTGATTTGGGTTTTCTTTTTAAAATAAAAATCAGAAGCCTTTGAGAAATTAAAAACATTTAAAGCTCTTGTAGAAAATGAAACAGATCTCAAAATTAAATTTCTAAGATCGGACAATGGAGGATAATTCACCTCTAAAGAGTTCACTCAATTTTGTGAAAGCCATGGTATCAAAAGACAGTTTTCAGCCCCTAGGATTCCTCAACAAAATGGAGTGGTATAAAGGAAAAACATAACAGTTCAAGAAGTTGAAAGAACTATGCTAATTGAAGCCAAACTTCCAAACAAATTATGGAGAGATGCAATCCAGATATAATTTCACATACTTAATAGAGATTAGTTGAGACCCAATCATGAAAGAACCCCTTATGAACTATGGTTTGGGAGGCTAGCCTCTGTAAAAAACTTTATAAATTTTGGAAGTAAATGTTACATAAATAATGATGAATATAACCTAGGAATGTTTGACCCAAGATCTGATGAAGGAATATTCTTAGGATACTCATCGAATAAAAAGGCATACAGATGTTATAATATCAGACTACTAAAAATAGTGGAAAGTGCAAATGTAAAAATAGATGATATAAAAAAGGGCACATCCCAAGGCTTTGATAAAAAATATCAACAAGAAGATGATGATATAAAATCCTAACAAGACAACGATGATGTATAATCTCAGCAAGAAAATGATGATGAAACACAAAAAAATGAACCACACATTGATGAAGAAGACAATGAAGAAACGCCCTTGCCAAGATCTCCATCAAAAAGAGTTCAGAATAATCATCTTGAAAGCTAGATCATTGGAGATAAAAATGCAGGAGTAGAAACAAGAAGGAGACTAGCCTTTGACTCAGAACAAGCAATGCTATCCTTAATTGAACCTAAGTCCGTTAAAGAAGCTATCAAATGTAAATATTGGATAAAATCAGTGAATGAAGAACTAGATCAAATATAAAAGAATCAGACTTGGGAACTAGTTCCAAGACCCAAGAACAAGAATGTGATAGGAACTAAGTGGATCTTCAGGAAAAAATTAAATGACAATGGGGAAATTATAAATAACAAAGCCAGATTAGTCTGCAAGGGATATTCCCAAGTAGAAGGTATTGATTTTGAAGAAACCTTTGATCTTGTAGCAAGACTTGAGGCCATCAGAATGTTCCTAGCATTTGCATGCTTCAAAGATTTCAAAATATATCAGATGGATGTCTAATTAGCATTCCTTAATGGAACACTAGAAGAAGAAGTCTGCGTTGAGAAACCAGAAGGATTCATTTTATCAAAAAACCATGACTATGTGTGCAAACTGAAAAAGGCTCTGTATGGTCTTAAACAAGCCCCCAGAGCATGGTTCTCTAGGCTTGACCAGTATCTACAAAAACAAGGATACAAGAGAGGGACTACTAACAACAACCTATATATCAAAATTGAGGATCAAAGCATGATTTTTTTGGCAGTATATGTAGACGACATTATATTTGAGAGTAATCGCACTACATTAAGAAAAAAAAATTGCAACTAAAATGAAAGAAGAGTTTGAAATGTCTATGTTGGGAGAACTTTCATTTTTCTTAGGTTTACAAGTAAATCAAAGAAAAAATGGAATATTTGTTTCACAAACCAAATATATCAAATACATGCTAAAGAAATTTCAAATGGAAAACAATAATCCCATGAGTACCCCCATGATCATTGGATGTAAGATAAGTCTAGAATATGACTCACCAAAAGTGGATCAAACAATGTATAGATCAATGATTAGAAGTTTACTCTACTCAACAACAACGAGACCTGACATCATGCAGGTTGTATGACTTGTGGGGAGATTTCAATATGCACTTAGAGAAACTCACTTAAAAGTAGTAAAAAGAATATTTAGATACCTTCAAGGAACCCTAGAATTTGGATTGTGGTATCCAAAAGATAAAAATTTCAACCTAACTACATATAGTGATGCAGATTGGGAAGGTAGCATAGATGATAGAAAAAGTACTAGTGGAGGAACATTTTTCTTGGGAAAAAGTCTAGTGGCATGGTCAAGCAAGAAACAAACATCCACATCAGTTTCTACAATAGAGGTAGAATACATTGTTGTTTCATCCTTTTGCACACAAGTCCTTTGTATGAAACAAACTTTAGAAGACCTACAAATAAAATATAACAATCCTATTACTATTAACTGTGACAACACTAGTGCCATAAGAATCTCTAAAAATCCAGTGATGCATTCTAAAACTAAACACATAGCAATCAAATACCATTTTTTAAGAGATCAGGTTACCCAAAAGGTGGTCAAAATTGTGCATGTAGACACCAAAGAACATATTGCATACATTTTCACAAAACCTCTACCCAAGAGTACCTTTGAAAATCTCTGACATAAATTAGGAGTAATTCAAAAACCTCATTAAAAATCAAATGGACAGGGGAGCATTACCCTAGGGGGAGCAACCCTTTTCCATTGATGTCAAAGGGGGAGAGTAACTTCATAGAGAAATGCATCATCACAAGGGGAGTATGTATGAAGTTAGAGTGTTTCCCTCAATGATAAAGGGGGATATTGTTGGACATACTATCATTGATGTATTGTCATTGATGTCAACAACTGATGATGCACATGAAGCTCAGAAGGGAAAGCGCAGTGGAGAAACATGATCGTGATCGAAATCCCCACAGGACAAACCAGGGCTGTTTGATACACAAGCATCAACAACAGGGATAGATTGTGGAGAGCAAAAGCATAATTAAACAACACGCTAGTTCCAATCCTGCAATTAGTCTAGATCATCAGATCTCATCGACTCAAAGATCGACAACTATGGTTGATCTACCAAATGATCAAATTAAGTCATGACCGTTGGATACACAAGCACCAAATTAACGATAGGGATATATTGCGGAGAAAGAAAGGAGAATTAAACAACATTTTATTTCCAGTCCCGCAATTAGTTACGACCATAAGATCTTATAGATTCAAAGATCGATGAATGTGGTTGATCCATCAACAATCACAAAACTTCAATTGCGGAGTTTGGGCGATGGGATAAACCACGCACAAGTTATGGTTCCACAATCCATATCGACCATTGGATAAAATTAAGTGGAAGGATAGGATAAGCAAGGTAAAAGGGATGAGATTCCGAATACTCAAATTCCCAATAGTCGTTGTATCACTTGAAGTGGAAGGATAGGATAAGAAAATAAGAAGAGTCGTTGGATTTAAACCAAGGCAAAGAAGCATCACAAATAGATCGATCCATCCATCTAAGATCATGATCAACGAGCAAACATTTAGTTCAGGTTAAAAGTTGTGAGGAGGTTACACTTCGGGGAATCTCACTTCGGAAGAATTGGGAACTGGAGAAGTCGAATTACCCGAAGTCGCGAAGGTCGAAATGAATCAGGACCGTTAGATCTGATAAAGACCATCAGATCAGGATGATTGTCAACTTTGGCACTGACCACTTCGATGAAATTGAGTTGAGAACATGTAAATTCACCCGAAGGCCGAAGTTTTGAAGTCACGAGGTTAAGACACGTAGCACTCACATTGATATCCCACGTCATCAACAAGGACACGTTGTGTAATCAGATGATGACAATTGTCAAGATGAAACTGACATTTTAGGTATGTGTAAATCATGAATCTGAGTGACATGTAGAAGCCACTCAGGAAGTGCCACATCCTCAAGTGACGTCAGTAAGTTACGTCATTCTTGGAGGTTTACTTCGAGAGTTTCAACATAAGAAAATGACCTAAGTGTCGAAGTCTCGAAGGCTGAAGTCCAGAAGTGGACATGAGTCATCCAATATGAAGAACACTTTGGGAGCATTCTCGACCATTGATCTAGTACAGTGGAAGGATAGTGTAAGTGGACGTGTTAACTGACAACAAGCGGTCTCCACCGCCTATGACTTATTCAGTAGGTGATCACTCTGGAGGAAAATGGAGCAGTGATTATCCTAAGTCCCGAAGTCCCGAATGTCGAATTACCGACAGTCGTCCATTTCATCGGAAGATTAAAATGTGACCATTGATTTAATTAAGTGATCAAGAACTCACTTGGCCTATCACCTAGTCACCGCGTATGGTCATATGTAAATGGTTTGAAGGAAGCACCTCAATAGAACTCGGTTTCTACAATATTTTCATAGATATGGAATCGAGTTAAAAAGAAATTGATCCAAACCTGTGATTGATTTATGGAAAAACTCTCACTAAGTTAAAGGAATTAACATTAAGGTTAGAATAATGACATAGATTATTGATAAGTTAAATGAAGAGGTGCGATGTTCCAAACGAAAGAACACAATGTGTTATATCTCACACCAGTTTAAAGATTATATAAATAAGAGAGAGTGGTGAGAACAAAGTTTCTCTGCAGTCTAGATAAGAAGATCTAAAACAAAAGCAGAGTCCAAGAAGAAGAATTGTTGGTTCTTATCCAGTGATGGTGGAAGGGAGGAGCATGGAAGGATTCATATCCTTACTAATCAAAATTGTATAACATAAGGGAGTTGGAACTTCCTAGGGTTGGTGCCCTAATTATAAGGGAGTTGGTGCTTCCTAGGGTTGGTGCCCTAAAGATGAGGGAGTTGGTGCTTCCTAGGGTTGGTGCCCTAAAGAAGGGGATTGATGTCTCCTAGAGTTGGTGCTCTAAAGAGGATTGGTGTCCTTCACTATTATTTATAAATATTGTAATTGATGTTAAATATATTTATATAATTGATTTTGCATAGAATTCATTGTTGATTCATTGTGATAATCAATAAAATATAAAAAGTAATTGCTAATTGTTAGAAAAGGGCAATATTGATTCACCCCCCCTCTCAGTATTCCAATACGTGCATCACATATCCATTCTTCAATTGAGTTTTCACTAGTAGAGTCTACTACTTGAGGAAACCTTGATACTATGCATCTATAAAACCATTGAAATATTTGAACAATTGGATTTGAAAAAGTTGAGCCACCTCTGTTTTGAGTACTTTTATGATATGCTACCCTTGCTTGTTTATGAGACTTCTCCATTCCTTGGGTATTCCAAATTACTAAGATACCATACTCCTTAACAAACCATGATCCATGACCATAAATTATGTGTTGCCAACAAAATAGAAATAAATTAAATTTGGTAATCATAAAATGACATAATTAGAAGTCTTAAACATGATGCACAGAGAAGTTTTGAGAATGAAGCCTACCATGTAATGCGTGATCTCATTTTCTCCCCATTCCCTGATCATTTCTTTTGTAAAATGTGTAACTTCATTAATGAAATCCATATCATCCCTTTTTTTAAATTTCTCCATTTCCATTATTGGAAAAAAAGTAGAAAGTGTCATCCAAACCTTTTTTTTTCTTAATGCAGATATGCCATTATCAATATGATCATCCTTTGCATCAATATGATCCTTATAAATTTCACACTGACCTTTTCCTGATGGTTTTACATTTACAATAAAGTGTCATTCTTTAACCCCACCCATGGATGGTTTAGAAGGAACATTACCTCAAGCCCTTAACATTTTTGTATCTTTGCATATTTTTACATTACCTCCATTTAAACCAACATCAAAAAGAACCTTCTCAATTGATTTAATTGAATTTTAAGAAATTTCTTGTGGCCTCTTATTCCAAGAAAATAGAATAGAAAGATACTCTAATTTATCAACAATTCTTACAAATGCATGGAGTGTACATATATGTACTCTTTTTAGTAGTATAGGTAGTGTAGGATCCATATTTTTATCCATCTCATCGTGATTGGGAATGATGTCTTGTTGACAACTCATAATTCCATTTGACCACCCACTACCTGGTAATGTTTCTTTCTTCCTTGTGTACATACAATAAATGCAACTATTTTTTGCATTGGAACCATGGCCAATATTGTACATGCACTTTAATGTTTTTAAATAAGATTCCATATGTGATTCAATTTCATATGAACCATAACCATCAACATCATTTTTTTCTCCCATTCTATGTGAGGAAATGGTTTCTGGCATGGAAGTTTGATGAAAACCCCATTTTAATGTTTCATGAGACTCCTTACAAATGTGAAACAATCCCAACCACCATATGTGATTCTTAGATTGGACAGAGAAATAGTTTCCATCAGTTATCTCAATATTAGGATCCATGTCCCTATTCGTTAATGTGACTCAAACTCTTTCAGATTTCTCATTATTAATGAGTTACATATCATCCAATTTTATGACAAAAACAAAATTTCCATGTGCTTCATCAATGAAAATATCATAAAATCTCACCATAGCTAACAAGGTTTTTTCTATATCTAACCAAATATTGTTCTTTGTATTTAATATAACGATTTCATTTGGAATATTTTTATTTCCAACCAAGATTTGTTTTATCTCCTTCTTTGATTCTATATGATACATTCCACCCATGAGGTCAACAATTCTCCTATTACTTCTTGCACAAACATTTTCTATATGAAAAGGATAAGGAATGACAACTTTAGTGATTCCTACATTTACCATTCCTTCTTGTAAGAATTTAAAGATTGTTTCATAACCTCATCTATTGATCCCAGTATCATCATAAGAAATTTGTACTTTCTCTACATTCATGACTTCTTCTATCTGATTTATCACTTGATCAATCAGGGTTTTTCTAAGGGAACTAAAACAAAGTTGTCGAATCATAGAGATTATATCCTCTTTCTTGAACATGAACTTCAATATATGAAACAATTTTTCACTGTCTTAGTTTTCCTGTATCTTGTTTGGATTCATAAGATATTTTATAGCATGTACTTGATTTTTAATAGAACCCCCTAATGATACCAAAGAAAAAATCCTAGCCATATTTTTTACCTTGTTTCTTCTTCCAAATGATGTTTTCTTGATTGTTTTCAAACTCTTGGTTAAAAGAGAAACCTTATATTTTAGATTGCCAACATGTTTACTAAGACATTGTTTGTCTTCCACAAGTCTTTTATTTTCCTCTTCCTTGTTCAAAATATTTTGATTTTTCAAAAATATGGTTTGTTGTAGATTCATATTTTCATTTTTTGCAACCAAAACCATGTCCTAAATTTGATTAACTCGTTCAATAAACTTGTTGTTTATGCCTTCAAAATTAGATATTGTACTAAGTAGATTGTTGACTTTCTTCTCAAGGTCTCTACAATTTCCTTTTAAATTTTCACAACATCCTAGCAATAGTTTCTTTCCATCACACAAAAAAATCATTAATGGTGTTACATTTTTAAAGTATGGGTGAGAATTGGTAGTAGGATCTATTGGGAATAGCTCTTCCTTTGCCCATAGGTCAATGTTTTTTTCTCCCTCTATTATTATTTTGTTTTCATCTACACCATTACTATAGGGATTTTCTCTTGTGTAATGGTGCCATATTTTGATCCACCTCAATCATCATAACGTATTTCTCTCTTTTATATACAATCCTTTTTTGATTTTCCATTTAACCCAATACCAAACTTGCAATTACAAGAAAAACAAGAAGACTCATAATATGATTCACCCATGATACCCAGGGAATTTTCATAACCATAATTTGTGTTGAAAATAACCAATAGAAGAATTACTATAGAGATGGCTTTAATGAATAAATACCCAGAATAAAAATATATGCTCCCCTTCTTCTTTGAAAATTATCTTCCTCCTTTTATCTTGGTCTTGCAACATGATCTAGTTGTGCAGTCTTTGTATGATTTCATGATCTAGAATAATTGTAATGAAAGTAAGGTCATCTTGTCCATAAAACCCATTTGTGACATAAATGAATCAATCTAGGTAGGTGGAATTATTTCAGCAATTAGACATGAAGTAAGATTTCACACGCTGGAGAAATGGAAGAAAGAATTCACGGACTGGAGAAATGAAAGGAAAAATTTGCAGGAGCGGGAAAGTAAATGAAAATTTTCCATTTATCCCAAATATTGGATATTATCCATATCATGGTGATGGAAATATCTCATCTTGTGTACACTGACGTTGGATCTCTCGAATTTACTCCTCCAATTTTTTTTCTGCAGTAATGGTAACATTTACAGTGGTGATTTGATCTACCCAACTTTTGCAGTGGTGATTTAAACCACAGTTACATTTTTCTCTATTTTTATTTAAATCAAATTTTAAAAATTAAAATCATGCATGGATTGTGTTTTCTCTTAATTAAAATCATGAAGATTAAAAATTATAAATATTGATAAGATAATGTATTTTCATTGTGCATATTTTTTATTATTTAAATTGGTCTCCAAGTTCAAGATATAGAAATGCATTAGTTATTAAAGTATAATGTTTGTTGGGAAAGTTATCAATCACATCAATAAATCATTTTCTTATTAATTTTATTTCTAGTCAACCTTTAAAGATAAGTCAACCATGGTTATTTATATGGTACATAGAATGAGGTGTAAGAAGTGAGTTTTCAAATATAGCTTCCCAATATAACAACTAATTTACAAATTTTTAATATATCTCTTAGGAGGCCCTTTTTTTACCTCAAAATTTCCCTAATGATGGTCTATGTGTATAAATCTATGAGGAATTGAATGGATGCATGTTCCATGTTTCGTGTATGTGTAGTAATTTACTTTTTGGTTATTTTACTCTTGAAATTATGTTGTATACACCCTATAAATTAGAGTCAAAATCCTAATAATTTCATGGAATGCATAAAGAAGGCATAGTTTATTGGCTAAAGGATTTGATTGGATGTATGTTCTGCATCTATGTACATAATGATGTTTTCTTCACTCACAAATGTAGCACTAGGTTTTGTTGTATGTATAAAATGCTAGGTATTTGTATGGAAAACAATTATCTTTTAATCTAGCGTTGTAAGTTCATACACAAATTTAAAGGATCAAAACTTGTATACATTGGCCTTATTGTGTGATAGATGGTTTATTTGTTGGCTTGTAAAAGGAAATCAGATTCATAAGCTAAGAAATTGTGGAGTTTGATTGAGGAGTGGACTCAAGATTTGAATTTATTAGGGTTGCAGACTTCCAGATATCTGACTTTTCGAAGTATGGACTATTATTAAGGATAAATAAAATCTTTCCAAGAACCTACATATCTCGATAGAAGGTTCCATCTAGAGGGGTTCCATTATAAGTTATGACACAAAAAAGTGATATCTAGATCATATGGATTCGGTCGTTCCCTTATTATAATTTTTTAAAGTGAATTTGGATTGACGGTTCCACATTCTAGGTTCCATATTAAATAATGTTAAAGTTTTATTGGGTACTTTATAAAGTTAAGTTTTTACCATTCATCAACATTCTCAAAAGAATATCCCTTGGGATCTAAACCCTCTAGTATCCTTGATCTCTACACCATAGCCTCATTAGCGATCAATCGTTTCTTCCCATAGGGCCTTGAAAATATAGTTCATCAATGATTAGGATTGATTCTCCCATCGACACTTCTAAGGACTTGTTCACTGAGGATTTGACCAATTTTCTCATTGGTGAAATGATTGGTTGAAATGTGTTCATTGGTGATCTTAGGCCAGTTGTTCATCATACTGGTGGTTTTAGTTTTAATGTTCATCGACGATTTTGGGATGATTGGTCATCAACATTTTCGGGTCAATTAATCAGCGATGGTTTTGAGCCGACCCTTTTCCATTAGTGATCGGTCGATTCTTTTTCATCGACACTTTTCTAAATATGTCATTGGTAACTTTGGTCGATTCCATATTGGCACCTTTATAGATTTAACCATTGTCCTTTCTAAAGAAGATTCCACGTCAACTGGCATGTGAAGAAAAGGGTGCACATGGGTGCCACGTGGACATGATGACATAATCAAGAGGGTAATGCTTGAGATATATAAGATATTGTAACATTTTGTTTGGGGCTCATAATCAAGCATAACGAAAGCCAATGGAAATATATTGAGTAACATATTTGATCTAAGTATTTATATTCCACATTTGAGTTATTCTTAAGTAAAGGGATTTTAATCGTCAAATCTAGAGGGAATTGAGAAGTTTCCTAGTGCCGCACCATTCTAGCAGGCACTAGGATGTTCATGTTCAGGCATGTTATGGATTGGTATTAGAGTTGTGGTTGAAACAATACACTTGAGTGGGCCATAGATAGTCCACATAGAAAAGATTATTTAATCTTAATTTGAAAAATAGTCTTACAAGGTTCAAAGACAAAGCATAAAGCATAGGTTCTGAAACATATATTATAGTATTGGGGCTATATGGCCTAGGAACCTAAGACTAAGAATTGATTGTTTCACTAGTGGTTGTGTGAATCACAAAGAATGAATAAACGTGTTGTTTCAATAGTTGCAACGTTTCCTATAAGTATGAGTTCACAAAACATATTACAAGGGATTGTTTCATATGTAAAGGCCTATGGTCGATATGGAAGTTCCTCATGTTTTTAGAGTCAATTGAAAATTTTTATTGTCGGACCATTTAACATGTGATGGAAGAAGCGTGTTTTTAGTTATCCATTTAGGTGTAAGTAAATGGAATTTATGAACAAGAAATATTGTATTTGAGTGATTCCAATGGTAATTTGAATGTTATGTTCATAGTGAGCCTCCTTTGGAAATGTAAGATATATGAAAGAAGTCCCTTAGATTGTTGTTGATTTTCACAGGGGAGATAAACTATAAAGAGTATAAAAGTGCCTAGGTGTTAATGGAGGCAATGCATTGCACACTTTAGAAACCTTGACATGGTTGAGGGATTATGCAATTTTTATTTTTGAGTTCGATGGCTTGTTATCAGATAGATTGAACACCTAGAAGAATAAGAACCTTAATGATTGATGATACTTACCCATGTTTATTTTATATGGTGTTTAATGCATGGATTTGGGGTATTATATCCTTATCATCAGAATTTTTCCCTTGAAATTTAAGACACCCTTCACTCATAATGTTGTAAATGATTGTTGCAAGGAAAGTGTCATATGAATATTAGGGAAGAGTCTACTTCATGTAAAATAATCATCCTAGGTGGTACCATGTACTGCTAGTGGGAGTTAACAAGAAAAGGGTCAACTGACATGTGGATATGAGTAACTTTCTAAGCTTATAATTGTATTGAGTGAAGGAGCAAGAAATAATTCTTTCTATAATTTGATTAATACTAATATTACTTGGTTGACCCTATCATGAACATTATCTTTTGTAGTATTTAGGCTAGTAATATGGTTGGGTTGTAATCCACTCCTTGGAAACAACAAGTGAGCAGGTATGAAATTCTCATGTGGCAAGTGAGAAAGAGCATGGCATATGATCTGATATACAACATGTTTTCTTTTTTCATTTTAAATAAAGTGACATGATTATGAGTATGCCTTTGAAACTAGCCATTTAAATGATGGTATACTTTCATAAGACAAATCGATTTTAATATTGTATTGAATTTGAAATAATTATCATCCACTCATTAATATGTGTGTGTATACTATGGACATGTCAGTGTAATCCTAGTATGTGAAAGAATAAAATAAGATGCCAATTTCGATTGTTCCTTCACTGAGATAGGGCATTGTTATGTGAACTTTCTTGCTTGGATGATGTGAAATCATCGTACATAAATGAATTTGATTGATGACTTTTATTGAAAGGGTAGAAGAATACTGGCAAATGGAATAACATTGTTTGATGGAATTATATGGTGCCATTAGGCTTATCTTTTTTTCTTCTTCCTCTAAATAAGGAAGCTATTGTAATTAGTAGATATTGTTATGGAGCTAATGAGAATTGTGACCTTGTTGAGTACAAAAGCCACATTGGAAATGAATCTAAATACTGGTAATGGGATAGAGCTCGTGGAAAGGAGCAGAACAAGTGATGGTAAGTTAAGATTTAAAGTATTCTAATATTGTTTAATCCAACTTGAGTTCACTTACCACAAAGAGATTGAATCTGATTTTGTTTGATTTAAATTCACTAGAATTTGTATGATGTTGAAGTTTTCATTAAGTCTAAATGTGCGTATGTTTGATATGTTAAATCCCAATTGAGTTATATACATTGTTATACATTGAAACAAAAGAGATAAAGGTTAAAGTAGTCATATATGGATTGTAACATCCTACTCTTGCGTGCACTAAGTGAAATTATTCTTTGAGGACATTTGCTTGCAAGTGATCCAGATTATTATACTATTAGTCGTTTAATTATGATTATGAGACATTATGGATATGATGATATGTTATTTTTTTGTATTGACATAGAGATGTGTTATAGACTGAGTTCTCTTGAGTGTGCAGGACTTTGGACCTCGAGGATGTAGTGGCATCGATGAAACCTCTTGGACTCTGGATTGAGTCAGGGAGTGGACTATTGGGGTTTGATTGTTGTCGATATGACATATGTACATCTAATTAGATGTTATGATGATTGATTATTATTGCTGACATGATTCATTGATGATGCAGGCTGACGATATCTTGTCGACTAGAATCACATGTGGAGTAGAGAGGTCACGCACGACAACCAAAGACTTTGAGGGAGAGATGTGGGAGAAGCCCTGCCACAGCCTACTAGCACTCCCACCGTGGCTCAAACTGTAGGTTAACAACTACCTAGTTAGAGAAGACCCATGATGTCGTGAGGGAAGACTGAGAGACTCTCTCATGATGATTATAAGGGGCATGCAATAAGGTAGGGGCCTTATTCCTTAGAGGCTCGTAGTCTCCCACAAGATCACCTCGCGAAGTATTGACTCCAGGGGTTTTTGATGTCTACCAAGTCAATCAAGAGGCGAGTGGCACCCTTGGAGCACATAGTGCATCTTGAAGGGCAAGTCACACAAGGATGAAAAAAAGAGGCAAGTAACACCCTTGGAGCACATAGTGCGTTCGGAAGAGCACGTCTCGCAAGGAAAAATGAAGGAGGTGAGTGGCACCCTTAGAGCACCTAGTGCATCCTAAAGGGCACGTCGTGATTTTAATTGGTAAGTGAATAAACCTAAATGGCCTTAAAATGAATGATGTGACAAGTAAGATTTAAAACCATTTTTCCCTAATAAAAATGTCACCCAACCTAGTGAAATTACAACGTAGGTCTAATTAGAACATGTGGTAAAAAAAAAAATGAACTTGTAACAAGAAGGGGGGGTAAGAAATTCAAATTAAATTATTAAAATCAAATTATAACAGGGGATTAAAATTTTAAAAGGGAAATGATTGTTTTATCTACATATGCTAATTTAATTATTAGTTAAAAAGAAAAAGGGGTAAATGGTTGTTTTTCTACACTTGCTAAATTGATTTTTAGTTAAAAAGGGAAAAGAGAGAAACTTAAAAGGGGAAACATAAATAAAAGAGGAAACATAAAGAAAAAGTTGAATGTCTAACTTAGTAAGGAATCTTGCCTTGGGAAATTGCTATTTTTGAACTCAACTAGGAATTAAGTAAGGTGTAAGTCATTTAAGTAGTGTAAGGGAATTTTGGGACACCCAGGAGCATTTTTAGGAATGCTTTTAGGTGAGTGAGGGAAATAAGAATAATTAATTAATTAATAAAATTGAATTTTTGGTGCAACTAGGGGATGGGTGACATGTGTACAGGGGAGGTTTTTCCTAATTAATTAAATGAAAAATGAATTTAATGAGAAATTGAGAAACTAATTACTTGAAAATTCTATAAAAAGGATGGAGGAGGAGGAGTATGGATCTCATCTTTATGCGTAACGTTACGCTGTTGGATTTTTTTCTTGATTAAACTTCTTTTGTGGGAGTTGGGATACCCAACTCAGGTAATGAGTGGTACTTCGAACTTGCGAGGTGAGTTGGGTTCTAGTGGTTCTCTGGTATTGTGTGTGTGTGTCCCCTTTGTGGATCCGAGGGCTCAGGGGGGGAGAAGAGTACCCATAGCATTGGTTGGGAGGTACCAGTGAGGTCACATCAGTTGGCAAGCAGGAGCTGGATGGAGTGTGCATGGGGCAACGACTTCGAGCTTTTTCATTTGACTACAGTACATATACGTAGGTTTTTGAATGGTAGTTTAATTTTTTTCCTGTGATTTCATTGTTGTACTTATATTGTGTGAGGATTATGTTTTACCTAGCATTTTATAATCAATGAACTTAAAGTCATCATAGCCTTACACTTGCTTCTTTTTGAATTGATCCCCTTGGCAAAACCAACCTTGATTTTTATGACTTTTTTGTGTTTGTTTTATTGATTATTATGAAGATATTGTGTTTTATCTTCCATCCCTTATCCCTTTAGTCATTAGTCCGTGCCTGAGCAGTCACCTAGGAGCTATTTTTTTTAATTCCATTTTTATTCCAAGTATAAGAAGGTCATTAAAAGAAAATTTCAAACTGAAATTTAAAAAACCTTAATTTAGTTTGAGTCCTGGAAATAACCAAACTCAACATATGGTATCAAACATAGAGCCTAGTTATTCAGTTTTACAAGGAGATAATAAAGAAAATTAAATTAAAAAAATAATAAAATTGAAATATATATATATATATATATATATATATATATATATATTAGAAAGCCTATATGAATACCATATATATATAAGTTATCACTATATAAATAAATAAATACTTATTATAAAGAAAAATCTTTAATAATAATTTAAAATAAAAAAAATGAACATAAAGAAAAGTTCATGTAAAAATAATATATTTATGTAAAAAAAAAATAATGAAAGGAGAAAGTGCTACGACTCTCACATCAAGCTCCCATAATCGATTCGACGTTGATTTTGCTCACATAATGCAATGGACTTGCACATAAATGATGGTAATGAATTTGATAAGGGACGCATGGAGTTTGAGAGAAGTGCGAAACACAAAAAAATAAATTAATAAGGTCTCTTGGCCATGGGAACACATGCATGGGGAGAGAATAGAGAATGGTTATGCCCTCAAACCCTCTTAACCGAACATAAATAAATAAAATGCATGCCCACTCTTGCTTTAAAGCCGAGACGAGCCCCACAGTCGTGCCTGAGAGCATGGAGATGCAGATAAAAGAAATTTGTTTTGAATAGGTCAAGCCATACCTCCCTTGTCGACGGTCAAGGTTGCATGCAGGCTGTGATATTTGATGTTTTCTGTGGTCGCATGCCTTGTGGGGTCGGCCATGAGCTGCACCTATTCCATTTGAGGCCGCGCCCTCAAAACTTAGAAAACCCTTACCCACTCTTAGTTGCAGAAAAAAAAATACGAGGAAAAATAATGACGAGTAAGAGCAAGAAAAGATAGGGTTTTGTACACGTTTTTTTATTTTTTTATTTGGGGGTATAGGGAGACACATGGGCCTCATGCGAGGTTCCAGATTGCCCATAGAATTGTTTTGATTTTATTTTTTAAAATTTTGAATCATATTTTATTTTTTTTTTAATTTAATTTAATTATTTAATTTATATATTGGGTATAGTTTTAAATATATATATTATAAAACAAACAAATATATATATATATATATACATATGTTTTTAGTTTATTTTTAATAAATTAGATAAATGTATATAAAGGTGCGGTTAATGTATATAAAAAAAATATACAAAGATTATATATTTACTAACATGTAATGTTAGTAATAGTGATATATATTTAATGATAGTAAATTGATATTAATTCAAAGTGATTATCAAGATAAAATATTAATGCTAAGTATTTAGCATAGAAGGAAAGTGTAATTATATTATAGTATGAATTATTTATATGTGTAAATATATAAATATAATGTGTATTAAAATGAAATATAAATAGATAAAATATGCATAGTTTGGTTATTGGTTAAAACTATTTAAGTATTTAATGAAGTGATGGAAAAGAAGATATATAATTTTAAAAATATAATTAGTGAATCACATTATTAAGATAAAAATAGTTAAGTATTTAATGAAGTGAGATAAAAGAAGGTATATAATTTTAAAATATAATAAGCTAATTACACTTGTAAAGCATATATCAATTGATAAAATAAAGTATAATTAAAAATAATAATATACATAATAAATCAATAGTTATTAACAAAATAGACAACAATTTAAGTATATTTAATAATATTGTGAGTAAAGTTATACATGGTCAAAATAATAAATTTAATAAAGGTAAACACAATGATAGTGTGATAATAAGAGACATGTAAAGGGGAATATATAGAATAAGAGATTGGATATTATAATAAATAAATAAATCGGGTTAAAATTTATTGTACAAATGTACCAGGCTCTACATATGGTATATATGATTATCTCCTTGCATAGGTCATAACTTTTATAGGTGTGCATGTGACTTAAACAGATGGACAGGTGTGCGAGAACAAGGGACAAGGGCTGAATAGAGTGTAAGATTTTCTTTTTGTTAATCATCCTTTCATCCTCTAGGTATTCTTAAAGTTTTATAGGTTATTTCACGGTTATTTACAAGGGTTTTATGGATATAAGTAAAGGGTTTCTGGGTTAGTTTTATGTTAGGGTTTCAGGGTTATTTTTGGGTTATTTGTGGTTTAATTAAGGGCTATAAATAAAGGGTAGTTGCATGAACTTGTCCAACATTCAGGTTGTATGTTACATGCTATATTAGGACTAGTTTGCAGAACTACGTGGTTGTTCAAGCCCAAGGTTTCAGTTTTGAAACTGGGCTCTGATACCATATGTAGAGCCTGGTTATTTTTAGGACTCAAACTAAATAAAGGTTTTCTAAATTTCAGTTTGAGATTTTCTTTTAATGACCTTCTTATACTTGGAATAAACTAGGAATAATAAGCAACAACATAAACAACAACAACAACATAATAATGATAACAACAACATAATAATGATAACAGTGAAAACATAATAATGATAACAACAGCACCATAATAATGATAACAACAACATAATACATACCTCCGCTTGCAAGTTGGTTTATCTAGTCCCTTAGCTTTCTGATCTTGCTCTTGTTCTTGCCCTTGTTCTTGCCTAGATTGAATATTAACCTCTCAGCCAGCTAGGAACAACCTCTCTGATTCCCTAGCTCCAGGAATCATTGTGGTTTCCTGGCCCCCGAGCCTAAAATTCCCAGCAACACCAGTGCCCTATGAGAGCTCCCCAAAATCTATTGGAAGATTGCTTGTTTTCATTGATGTCAACCCTAGTCATGGGTTTTGGACCGCAAAATTGATGAACGTATTTGGACATGAAGGAAAATGCACATGCAGATACAACACCTATGGATGGATAGTATACATCATGTTGTTTCCGGTGGTATGTGGCACATCACGTGGATCCTCATGGTTGAGGAGAAATGAATTTTTGAAGATGACACAGTGAATTGAAGAAGGAAGTACATGTAGGCCCTGAAGATAATTAAAGAAAAGAATTACAAAATAAGAAAGTGTCAGGTTATCCCTAATGTTAAAAGGAAGTGACATAAATGGTATAAATAAACATCATTATACATTCATTTGATATAATTCAAATTTCATAGGTAATAAGAAGAAAAGAAGGCCAGATTTCAAGGGAGGATGAAGTCTTTTGGTGATGTGTTCTAAGGTATGTTATTTTCAGGTCATCTTACCATTTTTTCTATAACTTTTTTTCTAGAATGGTTCATATGGTGAAATCTCTATGGTATTTAAAAGACATATCAAGGTACCTACGGTAAAAGGTTAAGCTCTTCATTCGCTATAATTATGGAGATACACTCTGTGGAAGATAGGGTTTGTGACCAGTTCTGAAGCTAGTCAATAATTAGGTGTTCCAGGTAAAACAATCATAACTTCTTCATATAGAATCCCAATGAAGTGGGACCACTTCCATTGGAAATAGTACGAAATTAAGTTTCATGTGTGCGATTTTCAGAATCGGCTGTTAAATATTGATCGCGAGGCATGCTGTACAAGTTGGGTCTTCTGAAAAGACCAGAATTGAATAAAGTCTACCATTCTTTCTATAACCTCTTTTTGGGGAAGATTCAAGGAGTGAAAATTGGAGGAGTTTCAGAGAATACATTGAGTAATATTATCTACACAATCAGAGTACTCCAAGAATTGAAGAATTGGAGAAATTGAAGAAGTCTCAGGAAGCATTATCAGGTTCTATGTGATGAGTGGTTGATGGTGATGATTTAATGTAAAGTTTTATTATCTCTCATATATTCTTGGGTGGAAGGAAGGGGCAAGGATGGAGAGTTCAACTCTCTCTTGATATTGGAGGATTGTATATTCCTCTTGGAGGTTTATCCCTCCCTCTA
>ML779309.1:1038968-1080234 GCA_009831015.1 Picea engelmannii | reverse complement strand
ACAACAGGCAGGGTTTAGAAAAGGAAGTGCAGACAACAACCTCTACATCAAGGTAAGTCAAGGTAATATTTTATTAATTGAAGTTTATGTTGATGATATTATTTTTGGTAGTGATGATGACAGGTTAAGCCAGAAATTTGCAAGAGACATGCAAAATGAATTTGAAATGTCGTTACTTGGAGAACTATACTTCTTTCTGGGACTTCAGATACGTCAAAGCAACTAAGGAATTTTTATTTCTCAAACCAAGTATATCAGAGAAATGCTAAAGAGGTTCAGAATGGAAGATTGCAAACCATTTATCACTCCAATGAAAACCAGTTGTAAGTTGAGCAAAGATTATGATTCGAAGTCTACAGATCAGAGGCAATACAGATCAATGATTGGCAGTCTACTATATGTGACAACATCCAAACTAGATGTGATGCAGGCGGTTGGACAGGTGGCATGATTTCAAGCAGCACCAAAGGAATCACATGTATTAGCAGTAAAGAGGATCTTCAGATATCTCAAAGGAACAGAAGAGTTTGGATTATGGTATCCAAAAGGAAAAGATCTATCACTTATTTCCTACTCAGATGTAGATTGGGCAAGTTGTATTGATAACCGATGAAGCATCAGTGGAGTAGAGTTCTACTTATGTGAGTGTTTGGTATCATTGCTAAGAAAGAAACAATCATCATTATCTCTATCTGCAGCCGAGGCAGAGTATATTGTAGCAGCAGTATGTTGTACACAAGTTCTTTGGATGAAACAAACTTTGACAGATATACAGGTTGAGTATGATGAGCCCATTCCAATATATTGTGATAATACAAGTGACATCAGTATCTCAAAAAACCCGGTGATGCACTCCAAGACGAAGCACATTCCAATCAAGTATCACTTTCTATGGGAACAGGTTGCAAAAAAGAACATCAACGTTGAGTATGTGGGCATAAAAGAACAAGTGGCAGACATATTTACAAAACCACTTCCATGGGAAGCCTTTGAATATCTTTGCCAAAGACTTGGAGTTATTTCTACTCCAAAATGATTTTTTTTGAATGCTTTTTGAATGCTTATCTTATATGTCTTAGATGTACACGAGGAAGCACCATAAGAGGACAGTTCAGTCAGGGGGAGTAGCCCCAGATGGAAATATACCTTTGCCATTGATGAAAAAGGGGGAGAGATTTATCATATGTAGAGGACAGAGGCATGGTTCCAGGGGGAGCATGTGTGATATGATTTCATTATTTCATCAGAGTGTTGCCATCAATTCCAAAGGGGGAGATTGTTGATTAAGGTTGGTTGTCATTGATGTCAACCCTTGAAGAAAGCCTCGTAGAAAAAAGGTTTGGGTAATGGACCCAATATTGTTTGATGTAAATATGACTCATTATTTTTTTTTCATGGTTAATAAGAAGTAAATATGGATGAACTCCAAAGTGGTCCCCTTATGGTGAAATCCCTCACGAGAAGACGCTTTGCGGAGTAAGAGAAAACATGATTAATTGTGGAATAATGAGATGAAGGACAATGGATTTTTCAAGGAATGTATCCTATATGAATAGTTCTTTTCATTTCATTTCCAATGGTATGTGGAATGTAACATAACTCCTCACGGTTAGAGAGTTATGGCCATCAGAAGTTGGAGACCCCAGGTTTGGTTAATGGACCCAAGTTTGTTTGATGGGTAACAGTATGAGTTATGATATATTTTCAGATATTACTATTCTATATGGATAGTACATGCCATTCCATTTTTTTTGGTATGTGGAACATCACATAACTCCTCACGGTTTGAGATTTATGGCCTTACGAAGTTGGAGGACCCTCATATGTCATCTAGAAGCCCCAAAAGGTCAAGGTAGTCAAAGTGGTTTAAGAGATTTTTAAAGGATAAATAATAAAGTGAAATGATGAGTGTATTATAATTCAAATTTAATACAAAATAAATTGTTTCAATAATAATTTTAATGGAGAAATTATAAGTGGGTTAACCCTAAAATAAGGAAAGTCAACCAAGTGACCTAGAAGATGTTTTTAAGGAAGCTACTTGGAGAGTATAACTAAGAGGCAAGGCTCTCTCATTTAACACACACTTGAGAATATGGAATATCTATAGGTTTCTGAGGTAGCCAAGGATATCTAAACCATAATTATGAGTGAAGGTGAAGAAAAGAAGGCCGAAATGCAAGGAAGGATAAATTCCTTTCATGGTGCTTTCTAAGGTATGTTATTTACATGTCATCTCACCATTTTCACTATAACTTTTTTTCTATAATGATTCAGAACATGCAATTTCTATTCCATTGAGAAAACATATCCAAGTATCTGTGATAAAAAATTTAGCTTGTGGGTCGTTGTATGTTAGGAGTTACACTTTGTGGAATATAGGGTTTATGGCTAGTCTTGAAACTAGTCAAAAGTAGGTGTTTCGGGTAAAAACGTCGTAAATTATTCATAACAGATCCAAATTCAGTGAGAACAAATGTGCTAGTTAGAGTACAGTTTGTAGTATTTTTTGTAATAGTTTCAAATAAATTCAGAAAATATTATGTGTGGGGCACGCTCTACGAGGTCACTCTCTAGAATAAGCCAAAATTCATTAAGATATGCCATTTTTTCTATAGCTCATTTTATGAGAGGTTCCAAGTAGTGAAACTTGGAGGAATTGCATAAAACACACTGAAGAACATTTTGTATCAGTTTCATATCTTTATACATTACAGGTACAAAGTTGTGATTACTTCAAGTTAGGGTTGTTGATTAATCCAAAACTAGGCATGTGAGACTAAAGAAAAGTTTGATGAAAATGCTAGTCTCTTGTTGTTAAATTTAAGTAAGGTTTGCAGGAATGTGATCATATAAACTAGGTCTATTATAGAGCTACAAGTCATATTTGGATGATGAAATTAATGAGGTCTTTTGGTTGAGTTACATGTTAAGTACATGGTTGAGACAAGTAGTTGATGATTTGACACATACATGAGGTGTATTGTTGATGATGTTGGTTGATGAGTAGTTGACACATGACTGGTACATACTTGGTACATGTTTGGATGCACTTGTTTATGGTACAGGTTGATTACAGGTTGAGGTACAAGTTGATGCATGGTTGATGCATGGTTCAGATTTATTGGTACAGATTTGCAGCGGTATATCTCACAGTGATAGTGTGATAGTGGTTCCCTCATTCTACTTCTAATTTAGGGTGGCAGGACAGGGCAAGAACAGGTGGTTGTAGCCAGAGAATATAGGGGGTTGTAGCCTCTTTCTGGTTGTAGCCAGAGAATTGGGGAGTTGGAGCTTCCCTCATGTTGTAGCCTAAGAAACTAGGGGGTTGGAGCCTCCTTCCAATTGCAGTTGGAAAACAAAGGAAGTTGGTGCTTCCAATGAATGTAATTCTTCAAGACATATAAGAAAAAACATTCTGTGGTTTTCTCTCGATTTAGGTTTCCACGTAAAACACTGGTGTACTGTGTATGTATGTGATTGTTTATTTCTTATTGCTCATTATTGGATAATAATTCTACATTGATATAACAATTGTTTATTTCTTATTACGCTATTATTGATTCACCCCCCCTCTCGGTAATACAACAGTATGTACGGTGTTTTTTGCACCAGTGGAGTGTCCCCGCCATCCTCAAATCAGAATTGATGCAAACCCCCACTAGGTATCGCGCAACCTCCCTATATAGGATTGATTTACACAGGAGCCAAAGTGGCCTTCGAGTCCTCACTGAACCCTTAGAATTATTTCCATGCACCGTTTCTTCTTTTCACTGCATGAAAAATTCATGTTCGTGAGGGTCTTCTTTGTGCAGCGGACTCGTCCCGCGACCTCGAGCCTAAATCCTAGGGCTTAATATTTTGAAAGAGGTAACTTTGACACTCCAAAAATTTGGGCTTTGGGAGATTTACAAACAACACACTCCAATTCTCCTGAATATTGAACTAGAGAAGTCATGAAGAGTTCATGGATCGACATCCCACACTCCTCCTACAACCAATGGTTGTGATCAATTCCAGAACTTTGGGCTTCGAGGTCCCTTGCTACCGATCACCACTAAACTTAGGAACTATCGAACATCCAATTGGTCAAGGGAGGATATCTATGGTCCACATTTACCCGTCAATGAATGATCAGGATTGACTATGGGCTTCAGGAGTTTGGGACTTTTTACACCAAAAAAACTTTCACCCACAACCCTCTATATAGTCGAATTTCTAAATACTTGGAAATCTACAGACACATGTACGCAACAACCAATGGTCAAGATTTACTCCGGAATTCGAGACTTCAAGGAATTCTCTACTACATGCAACAACAACCGATTTCTCCTAGAGTGTCGAATCACCGAACCACTCGGGGATACAATGACTCGAACTATCCCAGTGATATACGATGTATATTTTCTCCAGGATTTCGAGATTCAGGGACTCTTCCTCACTTACCAAAAACAACGTAAAATTGTCAGGGTAGCGAAGTCCGAAGGAATTGGGGTTTTAACCGTTGTGCTCCTTAGATTTAATCCAATGGCTGTGAGGGATTCTGATACCTCCCAAACATATCTGATCCACTCGCCATTAAACAAAGATATTTCCCTTCTTGGGGACTTACTCTTGTTATCCGTGCTTGAGCTTCGTCACTTGAATGACTTGAACTCTGGCACACACCTTGTGCTTCCCTCCTAGGATTTGTCACTTAAAAGACTTGAACCTTGGTCCACACTTTGCGCTTCCCTCCTAAACTTGGGACTGAAATAAGTCATCTGCACACTCCTTGTACTATCTCTCCTCTGATAACCGGACTTGAAAAAGTCACTTGCGCACTCCTTGCGCTATCTCGCCTCTAATATTTTTCAACACTTAACAAAGTGTAGATTATGTGCACTCTTTGCACTAGTATCCCCTATGATATTTTATACTCCTATTGTTATAGGAACACTCCTTTCACTCGATCTATGTAAAATTATTCTATCTCTCCTGAGCTATATGAACCTGTAGACGGTTCGACGTCCGCACTTGTTGCGTGGGAACTATGCACTCCTTGCACCGAGATTTCAGAAGAGAAACAATTGAAACTTATATTAACATTAAGGATTCATTAAACCAACCATTTAGATGGACACACACATAAACATATAGATAAATAACATAAAATTTACCCAGCTACTCAAAGACAATCAAGCTCAAAAATTTGAAAGCAATTCTCCTCTTTTATTTACCTTCAGCAAATATTTACAAGGATTTCAACAACCTTCTGCAGCTTTCATCTTCTTCTTTCAATAACCTCTTTTGGGAATAGATTACATTTATTCATACATGAGGGGGCTTCTTTATCCTTCCCTCCATACTATTCTAGTTCTTTCATATCATAATTAAAAGCATCCTACTACTAGGATTGTTACAACAAATGAATAATTACAATCTAGATATCAGTCAATGCTCAAAATATGTACAATGCTAAAGGTATTAAATGAAATTACAAACTCCTAGATCACATACAATGGATATAGCTTCAATATCTCATGGGATCTTTAATTACAATGTTTTCAAAATTTAAATTGACATGCCCTCCTTGGAATCCAAACCAGTTGAGTGTGTTGTGTTGGATGTTGAGTCGTTCTCCACCTTGCCTCATTAAATGATGATGGTGATGCTCCTACATCATACTCCTCTGGATAAAATATTCATGGAATCTTTTCCATGAGCTCCTCCACTCTCTTTCCATTCTTTTGGATGTCAGTTTCAGTTATTCAACTGGCATCTTTTGTTGGATGATTCTCCCATTTAACCAGATATTCATAGTAAAGTTTCCCCCTAGTTTTCTTAGCAATTCTTTGATCCAAAAATTTTTCTATATGTGCCTTCTCTGCTATGGGAATTTTTAACTTCCATTGAATCTCCTCTTGATCATCTTTCCCTTCTGTTTCATCCATGTTTTAAGGGTATAAGTCTGCTACATTAAATATTGGTGAAATTCTAATGTCCTCTGGTAGTTCAATCCCATAAGAATTTGTAGAAAATTTTCTGAGGATTCTACAAGGGCCTATCTTCTTCATCTTCAACTTGTTATATTTCCCTCTTGGAAATATTTCCTTCCTTAGGTGTTCCAAGACTTGATCTCCAAGCTCAAAATTCACCTCTTTTATTCTCTCATCAATTTTTTTCTTGTATCTTTGGTTGCTATCCTGTAGCTTTATTTTGATTCAATCATGCAACTTATGCATTTATGCAGCAAAATCCTCTACTCCTAGACTTCGAAATCTAGTTTCTCCAAAGTCTCTCAATTCTAAAATTCCTCTTTGATGTATTCCATACACTATCTAGAATGGACTCTTAGCACTACTCATGTTTGATGAGTCATTATATGCAAAATATTCTCGAGGAAAAATTTGATCCCACTGACTGTTATGTTCAGTTACCAAACTCCTTAGCAGATTTCCCAAGATTCTATTCACTATGTCAGTCTGTCCATTTGTTTGAGGGTGATACACTGAACTGAAAGACAAAGTTGTTCCCAACTTCTTCCACAAAGTCCTCCAAAAATGTCCCACAAATTTGGTATCTCTATCTGAGACTATACTCATTGGTAACCCATGCAATCTCACGGTCTCTTTGAAAAAAAATATTCGCTATGTGGGTAGCATCACTAGTTTTGTAACATGGTATAAACTGTGCCATTTTTAAAAATCTATCAACCACCAAAAATATTGAATCATTTCCCCTCTGGGTTCTTGGAAATCCTACAACAAAATCCATAGTTACAGCATCCCATGACCTGTCTGGAATAGGAAATGGTTAATACAATCATGTGTTCTTCTACTTTCCTTTAGCATATTGTAAAATTTTTCATCTGTCCATGAACTTGTTCACATTATACCTCATACCTGGAAAATAGTATCAAGAACTCAATTGTGCATATGTTTTATCATGGCCAAAGTGTCCAACCAATATTCCATTATGTTTTTCCTTTAACAAATTGTCCCTCATTGAGAATCTTGGGATACACAATCAGATTCCTTTGAATAATAGTCCTTCTTGGATCATATACTCCATCCATTGATTTCTATCCCTCAACGAAGGATTTTCACATGCTTCGTAAGCTTCCTCGAAATCTGGATCTTCCTGGTACATCTCCTTGAGGTGTTCAAATCCCAAAGTCTCCACTTGGAATTCCTGCAAGATTAAACATATCCTGCTCAAAGCACCTACAACTTTGTTATCACTCCCACTAATATGCTTAATGACAAAAGTAAAATTTTGCATGAATTCTACCCATTTGGCATTTCTCTGGTTCAATTTCTCTTGTTTGGTTATGAACTGCAAAGCATGATTGTCAGTATACAAAATAAACTCCTTTGGCATAAGATAATGTCTCCACTTTTTCAGAGATTGAATTATGATGACGCACGCACGCTCCCCACACCCGCAGGTCAGAAGCTCTGCGCGCTTACAGGATCTTTCCTTCCTCACGGCCCAAAGAACACTAATCGGTCCTTCTATTTCCCTGTTGGGAAATATGCACCCACAAAAATCCTTGTGGAATCCCCACTTCACACTCGGAGGATCGGACTTCGCAACTTCACAAGGTCGATGGTCAAGCGTTGGACTCTCGAATCCCTGAAACCCGACAACCAGTCAACATTGCCCTTTTCCTATCGGGGTTTTTCCCTATCGCGATTTCGGCACTCACGATGTCGAACAACGTGGTTTACCGACTCCCAAATCCCGATATGCCGAAACTCCGATATACTTCACGAGTTTGACTTTTCAACGCCTTCACTTCATTGGCATTTCGGAGTTCGCAATATCGCGAATCCTAATGCATATGTTTCGGGACTTCTCGCCACGAAACTCCAAAAAGGTGTGCCACCTGTCCACTAACTGACTTCTCCGTGACCCCACACAATTCCACCTAACTATCGGGATATCGCGTTTCACAATTTCGCGATTCCTGTTGCAATGTTCACGGGACTTCAACCCGCGAAACCCCGATATGGTAACTCATGAGTAAATCCGACAACCCTTGTGGCTCGGATCTACAGTCCTACCCCTCTTGAGCTGTGAACCTTTAGGGAATACTTCGCCGTATCTCCCCTGCTCCTCTTATGATATCTAATGGCTCACGGGATGTCATGAATCCTCCTCGGAGAATACCGACCATCCGTTCCTCCTGATGAAATCTGTGAAATGACTAATTGTTCCTCTGTGGAACTCGTCCACCCACATGCAAACCTTGTGACGCTTCTTACAAACTTCAAGTCATAGCTTCCCTGCGTTGTCCTTCAACAGTTTCAAAGGCCTTATCCTTCCTGAGATTTCTTATAACTCCGAGCCTTAGAAAAGACTCTTGCACGCACTCCTTGCGAAAACCTTCAGACACTTCCAAGTGATGAAATTTCGACTCTGCACACTCCTGCAGCAACAGTCTCTCAATGCTTCACTCAGATTTGCAACTCTGAGACTTAGTTTGGCCTGTGCACTCCTTGCATGGCTCCTGTGCTCAACTGCACTTCTACAAAAATGAGAACAAAAGCTACCCTATCTGAACCCTCTGTCAACGCACTCTTTGCGGACACTTCAACTGCACTCCTTGCAATAATCCTTGTTCAGATAGAGAAACAATTGAAACTCATTCCATTATCCTTTCCTCTCAGATTTCAACCTCAAAGCATGAAATCATATACACAACATATAAAGCAAATGTATAACAAGAAGCAAAACATTCGTGAGCATAACATTCAAAGATGCATACAGAGAGAAGAAACACAAAACCATGAATTTGAATCAATCTCTTTCTATTAATCCAAATATCTATACATGGGTGTTCTTATACATCTCTCTGCTTCTCTTGCTCTTCTCAGCAATGCTCATAATAATGTTACAATACACAATGAGGGTGTCTATATCCTATTTCCCTCTTGCGCTCTAAAACTGTCTAATCTACACATTCAATTCTACCTACTTGCATTAACTACTATAAATGCCTTCTACCTACTAAGGATGAGAGCAAAGGGCTCAAGGTCCCTTTTACATTATACAAGTGCACTTCATTAAATTGCCACATTTATGTTCGCGCATCAACTTCAAGAGAAATTCAAAATTTGTCTTGGAGCTTGTCCAACTGTCTTTTTCTTCCGCGCTGGCTCGCTTGATGTTGGCGATGCTCCTGCATCATACTCCCTCGCTTGAAAATTTTCATGGGCTCCTGTCCATGAGCTCACGCACGGTCTATCCATGCTTTTGTATTTCTGCTTCATTTTCCCAGCTGGCATCTTCAACTGGATGGCCTTTCCATTTGACCAGATACTCAAAGTATTCTTTCTGCCTGGTCCTCTTATTCACTCTTTTATCCAGTATGTGCTCCATCTGCAGCTTCCCTGCAACTGGCATCTGTTTTGTCCACTGGATCACTGGTTGCTCAATTCTAGCTCCTGTTTCCTCGGTTCTATATGGGTACAAATCTGAGATATTGAATATCGGAGAAATTCCGATCCCATTGGGTAATTCAATCTCATAAGCATTTGCCCCAAATTTCTTCAAGACCCTCCATGGTTCGATTTTCTTCATCTTCAACTTATTATATGTTCCTCTCGGGAACCTTTCCTTCCTCAAATGTGCCAGAATCAAGTCACCAACCTCAAACTGAAGTTGTCTTCTATGCTGATCTGCTCTACGCTTATACTCCTGGCTTGAATTCTGCAGTCGCTCCTTCACCTGGCTATGAAGTTCATTCATCACCTCTACGAATTCTTCTGCACTAGCGCTCCTAGTTGTAGTCTATTCTGAATCCCTCAGTTCAGAAATTCCTCTTGGTTTCATGCCATTAACAACCTGAAATGGACTCTGCCCTGTGCTCCTATTAACCGAATCATTATAAGCAAATTTTGCCTGTGGTAATATGTTGTCCCACTAGTTGTGGTGCTCTGTCACCAAGCTTCTCAGCAAGTCTCCAAGACTTTTGTTTACTACTTCTGTCTGTCCATCCGTCTGAGGATGATAAGACGAACTAAATTCCAAGTTAGTTCCTAGCTTCTTCCATAAGGTCCTCCAAAAATGCCCTATGAATTTCGTATCTCGATCCGAAACTATGCTTTTCGGCAACCGATGAAGTCGAATGACCTCTTTGAAAAACAGGTTCGCAATGTGAGTTGCGTCACTAGTTTTATGACATGGAATGAAGTGTTCCATATTGGAAAATCTATCCACCACCACAAATATTGAATCACAACCTCTTTGTGTTCTTGGCAACCCCAATACAAAATCCATGCTGATTGCATCCCACGACCTTTCTGGTATGGGAAATGGTTGATAAAATCCCACATTCTGCTTCCTTCCCTTTGAATCCTGGCAAATTTTGCATCTGTCTATGAATTTCATGACGTCTGCTCGCATTCCCGACCAAAAATATGACTCATTTAGCTTTGCGAACATCTTTCCATGACCAAAGTGCCCTACTAATCCTCCACTGTGTTTCGCCTTCAGCAGATTCTCCCTCATGGATAATTTCGGAATACACAGTTGATTACCTCTAAACAGTAATCCTTCCTAGATCATGTACTCTATCCATTGGCTTCTATCCCTAAGAATTGGATTCTCAACTGCTTCATACGCTTCCTTAAAATCTGGATCATGTACGTACATGTCCCTGAGATCCTCAAAACCTAACGTTTTGACTTTGAACTCCTGCAACAGCAAACACTTCCTGATCAAAGCATCAACAACTTTGTTAGAAGTACCTGAAATATGTTTTATCACAAAAGTGAAATTCTTCATATACTCTTGACCCATTTGATATGTTTCTGATTCAACTTCTCTTGTTGAGTCACAAACTGCAATGCATGATTATCAATGTATAAGACAAACTCTTTCGGGATCAAGCAATGCCTCCATTTCTTCAATGCCTAGATAATAGCACAGAACTCCTTATCATAAGTGGAGTACTTCACTTTCACTTCATTCAGCTTCTCGCTGAAGTATGCTATCGGCCTGTCTTCCTGACTCAAGACTGTCCCGATTGCAAATCCGCTTGCATTTCATTTCACTTGAAATGTCTTCTGGAAATCTGGCAACACCAAAACTTGTTGTTCCGTAATCTTCCTCTTCAACAGATTAAATCTTTTCTCGACTTCTATAGTCCAGTGAAAAGACTTGTGTCTTTTCTTCATTGTATCCATCATCGCTGCATTAATTCCACTGAAATTACTGATGAACTTCCAGTAGAAACTTTCCAATCCGTGAAAACTTCTCACCTCAAAGATATTTTTCGATGATGGCCAATTCTTGATTACCTCCACCTTATCTGGATCCATCCTCAACTCATTTGCCGAAATAAAAAATCCCAAGTAAATGAGCTCTATCTTCATGAACAAGGATTTCTTCATGTTTATCAACAACTTCTCTTGCTGTAATTTCCACATCACTGTAGCCAAATGCTTCAGATGCTCTACCACTGTTTTACTGTAAACCAGTATGTCATCCAAATGCACAATGACAAATTTTCTGATGAACTCCCTCAGGACTTCGTTCATCAACCTCATGAAGGTACTCAGCACATTTGTTAAGCCAAATGGCATAACAAGCCATTCATACAACCCTTCATTGGTTTTGAATGTTGTCTTCCACTCATCACCCTCTCTCATGTGAATCTGGTGAAAACCTCTTTTCAAATCAATCTTTGAAAAATACCTTGCTCCACTCAAGCAATCCATCAAATCATCCATCCTCGGCAATGGAAATCTATACCTGATGGCTATCTTATTGATCGCCCTCGAGTCAGTACACATCCTCCAACCTCCTTTTTTCTTCGGACTGAGTACTGTTGGAACAACACATGGACTCAAGCTTTCTCTAACCAACCCTTTGTCCAACAACTCCTGGACTTTCCTTTTAACCTCTTCATTCTCTTGCGGCATCAATCTGTACGTGGATTTGTTTGGTAAACTGGCTCCTGGTATGAGATCAATATGATGACTCACACTTCTAATTGGTGGCAACGAACGAGGTAATTCGTCCACTATGATGTCAACAAACTCTTCCAGCAGTTCCTGAACTTCTTCTGGTAAATCATCCACTCTTGTGCTAGTCAGAACAATCTTCAGTTTCCTGACCACTATGAAATGTGGATATTCCTTCTTCTTAACCTTTGTAAGAAGTTCCTTCCCACTCATGAGAAGTATTGTGTTGCTTACTTCCATTTTCACCTCCTTATCCTTAATTGGAAGCAACATGTGTGTCCTCCCATTCTTCTCTAGGGTGTATGTGTTCATTCTCCCATCATGAATCACATTCTTGTCATATTTCCATGGTCTACCCAGCAATAGATGACAAACATCCATAGGAATGACATCACATAAGATCTTATCATTATATCCTCCTATCTTGAATTCAACTAAACATTGTTTAGTGACAGTTACCTGGTGTCCTTTCTGTAGCCACGAAACTCTGTACGGGCTTGGATGATCAATCGTCTCTAGCTCCAGCTTCTCTACCATATCTGTAGATAAGAGATTATCCGTGCTACCACTGTCTACAATAACCTTGCATACCCTGTCCTTGGTCTTGCAAGCAGTCCTGAAAAGTTTGGTCCTTTGGACTGAACTCTCCACCTCCTTCTCAGGTGTCAAAAGGATTTTTCCATCATCAGCGATCTTCCGACTTTAGCATCTTCTTCCTCAACATCCCACCTCTGTGCCTCGACGATGTGAGCTTCTCCAATCTCCTTCTTTTTATCTGTACACTTGTAAGACTTGTTCCCATTCTTTCCACATGTGAAGCATGTTATTACTCCACCTCTTCCTCTACCTCTACCTCTAGTACGAGGAAAAGTGTTGTTGTCAGCATAATCTCCTCTCTGCTCAGTATGTTGTCTTCGTTGTTCAACATATGGCCCTCTCTGTGAGGTCCCACCTCTCTCAGTTTGAGTCTAAGGTTTCTTCCATTCCTCCCTGGGCTTCTGATATTTATACTGGGCAACTGATTTGCCTCTAGGCTGACTTTTGCCTCGGCCCCTCTGACTCTGCTTTTGGCTCAGCTTCTCTTCAGCTTTTAGAGCCATCTGATAAGCATCTTCCACCGTTCGGATGGTTACCATGCTCATCTCATCCTGGATATCATATCTCAAGCCATTCATGTATCTAGCAACTTTTTCATCATCGCTCTCCTGATGACCTGCCCTGATGTTCAGTTTATAGAATTCCTCAGTGTATTCTTTCACTGTCATCAACTTCTTTCTCAGGTTCTACATTCTCCTGAACAAAGTAATTTGATAATCTCTAGGGATGAACTTCGCCTTCATCTTTGCGATCATTCTGTCCCAACTTTTGATCTTCTGCTTTCCCTTGTAGCATCTATCAGCTTGTAGTTCATCCCACCACAAAGCTGCATGTCCCTTCAATCTTGTGACAACATTCTTGACTTTCTTGTCCTCCTCGACATCTTCATAGTCAAAGTATGTGTCCAAGGCTCTAATCCAGTCTAGAAGCTCCTCTGCATCCAAGTTTCCCTCATAAACTAGAATGTCCATCTTTGATCTTGCACCCATTCTTGCAATAGCTCTGATCAAGCGCTCGTTTGATGCATCTTTAGCTGCAACTTCTTCTTCACGTTCAGCCTCAACTTCACTTTCTAATCACTGAGATCCCCAACACTAATTGTGCATCTTTGTGCAGTCTCCATGTCTTCGATTCTAGCTCATAGATCACGCATCTCTCTTTCCATGGCTGGATCTGTCATCTACCGACCTCTTCTTCTTGGCATTTCCCTATCCTCTGGATCGGGTGTCTGCATGTCCCTCCTCCTTGGTGGCATGGCTAGTTCTTCTTTCTTCTCTGATACAGAAAGCAAAGAATCTTTCTACGCTCTGATACCAAACTGATGACGCAAGCACTCTTCCCACACCCGCAGGTCGAAAGGTCCACACGCTCACATGATCTTTCCTTCCTCATGGCCCGAAGAACACTAATCGGTCCTTCTATTTCCCTGTCGGGAAATTTGCGCCCACAGAAATCCTTGTGAAATCCCCTCTTCACACTCGGGGGATCGGACTTCACAACTTCACGAGGTCGGTGGTCGAGCATTGGACTCTCGAATTCTCGAAACCCGACAACCAGTCAATGCTGCCCTTTTCCTATTGGGGTTTTTCCCTATCACAATTTCTGCACTCGCGATGTCGAACAATGTGGTTTACCGACTCCCAAATCCCGATATGATGAAACTCCGATATACTTCGCGAGTTTGACTTTTCAACGCCTTCACTTCATCGGCATTTCGGAGTTCGCAATATCGCAAATCCTAATGCATATGTTTTGGGACTTCTCGCCACAAAACTCCGAAAAGGTGTGCCACCTGTCCACTGATTGACTTCTCCATGACCCCACACAATTCCACCTGACTGTCGGGATATCACGTTTCATGATTTTGCGATTCCCGTTGCAATGTTCATAGGACTTCAACCCGTGAAACCCCAATATGGTAACTCACGAGTAAATTCGACGGCCCTTGTGGCTCAGATCTACGGTCCTACCCCTCCTGAGCTACGAACCTTTAGGGAATACTTCATCGTATCTCCCCTGCTCCTCTTATGAGATCTAACAGCTCACAGGATGTCGCGAATCCTCCTCGGAGAATACCGACCGTCCGTTCCTCCTGATGAAATCTACAAAATGACTAATTGTTCCTCTGCGGAACTCGTCCACCCACGTGCAAACCTTGTGACGCTTCTTACAAACTTCAAGTTACAGCTTCCCTGCGCTGTCCTTCAACAGTTTCGAAGGCCTTATCCTTCCTGAGCTTTCTTATAACTCTGAGCCTTAAAAAATACTCTTGTGCGCACTCCTTGTGGAAACCTTTAGACACTTCCAAGTGCTAAACTTTCAACTCTGTGCACTCCTGTAGCAGCAGTCTCTCAATGCTTCACTCATATTTGCAACTCTGAGACTTAGTTTGGCCTGTGCACTCCTTGCATGGCTCCTGTGCTCAACTGCACTTCTGCGGAAATGAGAACAAAAGCTACCCTATCTGAACCCTCTGTCAATGCACTCCTTGCGGACACTTCAACTGCACTCCTTGCAAGAATCCTTGTTCAGATAGAGAAACAATTGAAACTCATTCCATTATCCTTTCCTCTCATATTTCAACCTCAAAGCATGAAATCATATACACAACATATAAAGCAAATGTATAACAGGAAGCAAAACATTCATGAGCATAACATTCAAAGATGCATACACAGAGAAGAAACACAAAACCATGAATTTGAATCAATCTCTTTCTATTAATCAAAATATTTGTACATGGGTGTTCTTACACAACTCTCTGCTTCTCTTGCTCTTCTCAACAATGCTCATAATAATGTTACAATACACAATGAGGGTGTCTATATCTCGTTTCCCTCTTGCGCTCTAAAACTGTCTAATCTACACATTCAATTCTACCTACTTGCATTAACTACTATAAATGCCTTCTACCTACTAAGGACGAGAGCAAATGGCTCAAGGTCCCTTTTACATTATACAAGTGTGCTTCATTAAATTGCCACATTTATGTTCGCGCATCAACTTCAACAGAAATTCAAAATTTATGCTGGCACTTGTCCAGCTGTCTTTTGCTTCTACGTTGGCTCACTTGATGTTGGCGATGCTCCTGCATCAAATTATAGCATAAAATTATTTTTCATATGTCATATACTTCTTCTTAGCATCATTCAACTTCTCACTTAAATAAGAAATGGGCTTCTCATCTTGACTTAAAACTGCACCAATGGCCACTCCACTTGCATCACATTTGACCTGGAAAGTCTTCTTAAAGTCTGGCATAACTAAAATAGGTTTTTCTGTTATATTTTCATTCAACACTCTAAACCATTTCTCGGCTTATTTTGTCCAGTCAAATATCCATGTTCCTTCTTTATAGTATCAAGTATGGGTGCGCAAATACTGTAGAAATTCCTAATGAACTTTCTGTAAAAGCTCGCTAACCCATGAAAAATTCTTACTTTAAACACACTTCTTAGAGAATGCCACTCTCTTATATCCCTCACCTTTTTTGGATCCACCTTCAATTCACTTCAAGATATTACAAATCCCAAATACACAAGTTTTGTCTTGATAAAAGAACATTTATTCAAATTCACCAACAACTTTTCTTATTTCACCCTTCTCAACACCACCTGCAAGTGTCTTAAATGCTCCTCTTTAGTCTTAGTGAAAACTAGAATATCATATAAATAAACGATCACAAACTTCCCAATAAAGTACTTGATCACTTCATTCATTAACCTCATTAACGTACTTGGAGCATTCTTTAAGATAAATGGCATAACAAGCCACTCATACAATCACTCATTTGTTTTGAACGATGTTTTCCATTCATCTCCCTCTCTCATTCTTATTTGATGATAACCTCTCTTCAAGTCTATCTTGGAAAAATAACTAGCTCCACTCAAACAATCCATTAAATCATCCATTCTGGGTAAAGGAAATCTATACCTGATGGTTATCTTGTTGATGGCTCTAGAATATGTGCACATTCTCCAACCTCCATCATTATTTGAACTCAACACAATTGGTATTGCACACGAGCTTAGGCTTTCTCTCATCATAACTTTATCAAACAACCCTTGGACTTGCTCCTTGACCTCTTCATTCTCCTGAGGGGTCAATCTATATGTTGCTTTGTTTGGAAAACTTTCTCTTGGAATAAGGTCAATATGGTGACAGATACTCCTGATGGGTGGTAAAGTATGGGGTAACTCATCCACCACAATGTTAACAAACTCATCCAATAACTACTGAAATTTCATAGGAAAATCATTCATAGAATTTTTTGTGAGGATGGCTCTTGGATTACCTATAACAACAAACTACATTTCCTATCCTTTCTTGACTTGTTTCAAGATCTCCTTCCCACTCATGAGAAGTATACTAGGACTATCCTCCTCTTTGACTTCCTTATCTTCTAATGGTAGTAGCATATGTTCACACCAATTTTTCTCAAGGGTATAAGTATTATTCCTCCCATAATGTATGACATTCTTGTCATATTTCCATGGTCTCCCCAACAGAACCTGACAAACATCCATGGGTATGACATCACACAAAATTCCATCCTTATAACTACCAATTTTAAACTCAACTTTACATTGTCTACTTACCATGACTTGATGTCCTTTGTGAAACCACGACACCCTGTATGGACTCGAATGTGCTTTCATCTCCAACTTTAGCCTTTCCACCATCTCTGTGGATACCAATTTTTTAGTGTTCCCACTGTCTATGATCACCTTGCATACTCTGTCTCTGGTCTTGCAAGTAGTTCTGAATAAATTGTTCCTTTGGAATGGTTCTCATACCTATTTTTTTTCTTTTATGAGATATTTCCTCATCGTGAGTGATCTTCCCTCTTCATTTGATTCTTCTTTCATATATGTCTCCACATTCCTATATTTCACCTCAAAAATGTGAGCTTCTTTAACCCCTGCATTCTTCTTTTCAGGACATTCCCAATACATGTGCCATGTTTTCCCACAAACATAACACTTCACTTCTCCTCCTCTTCCTCTTCCTCTACTTCTTGGAAAATGATTCCTTACTCTATATTATCCTCCTCTCTAACTTCCTCCTCTATCATTATGACTGTTAATCCTCCAACATCTCCTCTGGATTTCTAGAACTTCTCTCTGGTGATTCCTCTTAATGTATTAGAACTCTTCCCCATGTTCCTTTGACTCTTCTTTCTTGTCATTTTTTCTTCTGCCTTCAAGACTACCTAATAAGCATCTTCTACAGTCCTCTTCATTATCATACTAATCTCATCCTGGATTTCACACCTCAATCCACTAATATACATAGCAAATTTATCTTCATCATTCTCTCTGTGTCCTGCTCTTATATTCAACTTATAAATTATTCAATATACTCTTTCACTGACAAACCTTTCTACCTCAGATTCTGCAACCTTTTGAATAGATTTAGATGATAATACTTGGGTATTTATTTATCCTTGATATTAGCTACCATTCTATCCCAACTATTAATATTGGACTTGCCTTTTCTCCTTCTGTCAGCCTGCAACTTGTCCCACCATAAAGTTTCATGTCCCTTCAATCTGGTCACCGCATTCTTTACTTTATTCTCATCATGAATATCCTCATAGTCAAAATAATTTTCTAAAGCACTTATCCAGTCAAGAAATTCTTCTACATTCAAATTACCTTTATACATCGGGAATTCCATATTTTCTATAGTTCACAGCTTGAAAATAGCTATCATCAAACACTCCTCTGTTTTTGTTATCCTATAACTTATTCTTCTTCTATATATTCACTTCCATCTTCACTGAAATCACCAGCCTCTGGTGATCTCCTTTGTTTTTTTTCCATGGCATCCAACCTTGCACGAAGTTGTCTCATTTCCTCCTCGATAGTTGTACTGACTAAAGGTCTCTCCCTATGTCTCCTTGGTGGCATGACTTTAAATATTTCTTCTCTCAGAGCTTATTCATGCTCTAATACCATTTGATGCAAATCCCCCTTAGGTCTCGCATGACCTTAGGGATCGCACGACCTCTCGGTCTAGGATCAAATTACACAGGATCCGAAGTGGCTCTCAGGTCCTCACTGAACCCTCAAAATTCTTTCCACATGCCTTTTCTTCTATTCACTACGGTAAAATTCATGTTCGCTAGGGTCCTCTTACTCCATCGGAGTCATCACATGACCTTGTGCCTAAAACTTGGGGCTTAATATTTTGAAATAGGTAACTTCGGTGCTCCAGAACTTTGGGATTCGAGATATTTGTGAAAAAAACACTTCAATTCTCTCGAATGTTGAACTAGATAACTCTCGAAGAGTTCAGGGTTCAACGGTCTACAATCCTCCTACAAACAATGACTATGATCAACTATGGAACTTTGGGCTTTAGGGTTCCTTGCTCCTGATCACCACTAAACTCCAGAACTGCCAAACATCGAATTGATGAAGGGCGGAGATCTATGGTCCATGTTTACCCCTCAACGAATGGTCAGGATTGACTCCGAGCTTCGACACTTTGGGACTTTTCACACCAAAAAAAGGTTCACCCACAACCCTTCGAATAGCTAAATTTCTGAATACTTGGAAATCTATGGACACATGTACCCAACACCCAATGGTCGGGATTCACTCTGGAATTCGATACTTTGGGGAATTCTCTACTACATGCAACACAATCTAGTTTCTCCAGGAATTTTGAATCTCCAAACCACTCGGAGATCCAATGGCTCGCACTCTCTGAGTGATCTACAGTGTAGATTCAATCTGGGACGTCGGGCTTCATGCCTTCTGCCTCAATTACAAAAAACAACATAAAACTATCGGAGCAACGAAGTATAAAGGACTTGGGGTTTTAACAGTCATGCTCCTTCTGTTTAATCCAATGACTATGAAGGATTCTGATACCTCCCAAACAGATCTCATCCACTCGCCTTTAAACAAAGAGATTTCCCTTCTTAAGGACTTACTCTTGCTATCCCTTCTTGAGCTTCATCACTTGAATGACTTGAACTCTAACACACACCTTGTGATTCCCTTGTTGGATTTGTCACTTAAAAGACTTGAACCTTGGTGCACACTTTGCGCTTCCCTCCTAAACTTGGGACTTAAAGAAGTCACCTATGCACTCCATGTATTATCTCTCATCTAAGCTCAGGACTTGAAAAATTCACCTGTGCACTCCTTGCATTGTCTATCCTCTGATATTTTTCAACACTTAACAAAATTTAGATTCTGTGCACTCTTTGAACTAGTCTCCCCTCTTAGGTTTTATACTGTTGTGAGTATAGATGCACTCCTTGCGATTTCTCTGTGTAAACCTACACTATCTGTCTTAAGCGATATGAAGTTGTAGATGGTTCGGCCTCTACACTCCTTGCATGGGCATTGTGCACTCCTTACACCAAGATTTCAAAAGAGAAACAATTGAAACTTATATTAACATTAAGGATTAATTCAACCAACCATTTATATGCACACACACATAAACATAGAGACAGATAACACAACATTTACCCAGTTACTCAAAGACAACCAAGCTCAAAAATTTGAAAGCAATTCTCCTCTTCTATATTCCTTCAACAAATATTTACAAGGATTTCAACAACCTTTTGTAGCTTTCATCTTATTCTTTCAACAACCTCTTTTGGGCATACATTACATTGATTTATACATGAGGGGGCTACTCGAGCCTTTCCTCTAGACTATTATAGTTCTTTCATATCATAATTAAAAGCATCCTACTACTAGGATTATTACAATAAATGAATAATTACAATCTAGATATGAGTCAACGCTCAAAATGTGTACAATCCTACATGTATTAAAGGAAATTAATTCTCTTGGAGCACATACAATGGATCTAGCTTCAAGATCTCATGGGATCTTCATTTACAAAGTTTTCAAAATTTAAAGTGACGTGCCCTCCTTGGAATCCAAACCAGTTGAGTATGTGGTGTTGGATGTTGATTCGTTATCCATCTTTCCTCATTAAATGACAAAGGTTATGTGTATGCATCAAGACTCCTGATAGGAAATTAGTCAGGGAAAACTTGCAGTCTGTCATGTGAAATCTCTCAAGGAAATCTTGTGCATACTTGGCCTAACATAGTTTGATGCTTGATGCATCATGACTAATATTGAGTCCATGGAAGAAATGTAGTGAACCAATGTCCATCATCAAGAACCTGTCATGCATAATCCCCTTGATTGCAACAATCATTGAAGTCGAGCAACTGGTGATCAATAAATCATCAACATACAAAACTAAGAGTAGAAGTGAATCAACCATGCTGAGCATGTAAACATTCAGGCCTAGCTTAAAACGTACAAAGTTCTATGAAATCAGGTAGGATTCCATCTTGGCATACCATGCCCTCGGGACCTTCTTTAGGACATAAAGAGACTTTTTTAGTTGATATACCAAAGATAAATAATGCAAAAATCCATGGGGTTGCTCCATATAGATCACCTTAGAAAGATCATCAAGAAGAAATTCATTCTTCATGTCCATATGATGGACTTCCCATCCCTTGTCTACTGCAATGGCAAGTGCCAAATGTATGGAATCCATATTCTCTACTGGAGAGAAGGTCTCATCATAGTCAATGTCATGCACCTACTGAAATCCTTTGGTAACTAGCATGGATTTGTATATGCTAACATGTCCATCTATTGCACTCTTGGTCCTATAGAACCATTTGCACCTAAAAATATGTAATCCTGAAGGAAGGGGAACCAGATCCCAAGTCTTCTTCTCGAGGAGGGAGTTGTACTCATCCTGCATGGCAGATTCCCAAAAGGGATTTCCAGCAGCCTCTCCATAGGACTATGGATCTAAAGACTAAACCAAGAAAATATGCCTGGGTGGCATAGGTTCAATGTAATTGAGTGAAAGAGGAGGATTCTCAAAATTAGATTGAGTCCTCCTAGTATCATCTGGATCCCCAACAAGATCTCCTGCATCCTAAAGAGTAGTCTACATCTGCATATGCATGCGCTGACTCTGGCTCTACATCTGCATATGCATGCGCTGACTCTACTTCTGACTATACCAAATCTACATCCAAATCATATGAATCCTCTAAATCATAACTCTCATCTAAATAAGACTTGACATGTACATGCTCGTCATCTATGACAAGTGAAAGAAAAAACGTGTCTACATGCGACTATTGAGGTACATGCGAGACACTTTCCACAAATTGGACACTCCGCTCAATGATGAGTTGGTCCGAGGAAAGATCAATGAGTATGTATCCCTTTACACCATCGGGGTATCCAACAAAGATACACACTATGCTATGTGGATCAAGTGCCTTCCTCTTCTCAGAGGGAATCTTGGCCCGTGAATGAGAACTGAATATACGAAAGTGTATCACTTCCAGTTTGAGGCCACTCCAAGCCTCGTAGGAGGTTTTATCCTAAATTGATCTATGGGGAGATATTTTTGTATGTAGGTTGCAAAATTAATTTCTTTATCCCATAATCTTTGTGGAAGTGACTTTGCATGTAGCATGCAAGATGCCATCTCTTTCAGAGATCTATTTTTCCTCCTAGCAACTATGTTTTGTTGTGGAGTATAGGGAATAGTGTGGCATAACCAAATCCCAGCCTCAAGACAAAGATTATGCATTTCATGGTTGACATACTCCCCCCCCCGTTATCTGTTCAGGGGGGTTTGATCTTTTTTCCTAATTTTGTTTCAACAAGGGATTTGAAATGTTTGAGGTGTTAAAAGACCTCTAATTTTTTCCTTAGAAAGAAATTACATGTGAATCATGATATATCATCAACAAAAATGATCATGTACCTTGCTTTACTTATTGATGAATGAAGAAAAGGGCCCATTAGATCACAATGGATTAGATCTAAAGGAAAGGAAGCCTTATGCGTCTTTCCTTTGTCGAATTTCTCTTGAGGGTGTTTTCCAAGAACACATCCTTCACAAATTCCTTTGGAGAAGTGGATGTTAGGTAGACCATCAATCATTCCCTTCTTGCTAAGTTGTTGAATATATCTAAAATTTAAATTCCCTAACCTTTCTTTCCATATCCTACTGCTTTCATCAACATGGGTAAGCAGTAATGCAAAATCTGGTTCAATAAATTCAGGAAATGTGTAGAGTATGGATTGATGATTTGCCTCACTAGTAGCAACCTTGGAATTGGTTTGCATGTCATAGATATCCATAGCATCAGGTTTGAATATGAATCTCTTTCGGGTGTCCTAGTTTTTCATCTGATATATGGAGATGCGATTGACGGAGAGTTTGGGAACGTGTAGCACATTCTCGAAGCTGTCATTTGTGAGTTCAATTCTTCCTTTGCTAGTGACTTCAACCTGAGAGTTCTCCCCCATTATAATAGGAGGACCTTTTCATGCATCCAATGAAGAGTAGACTTATTTTGTGGCTTCCATGTGGTGTGATGCTCCTGAATCTACAATCCAATAAATGTGAGATGATTTGATGGCAATCAAAGCATGGCTAGAATTTCCTTTCTTGGGATTTTGATCTTTTGGCCTCTTCTTGTTGGCACCCTCGGGGATGTGATATCCAAGGTTGTTTTGTTCAAGTATTTGGGCCATTTGATCTATCTTTTTCTACATACATTCGGATTATGGATGGAATCCTTTATGATAGTAAGTGCATTTCTCCCCTTTTCTTCCCTTTCCACCTTTGGATCGAGAGGCATTGTTGAAGGGTTTTGAGTACCCTTCCATATTTGGATTTGCATGTGATTTTATTTGGTATTTGTCTTTATATTTCTTATTTTTATGACTTCTACCATCTTGTAGAGTAAGTTCATGCACTTTTGGGCCTTTGATTTTTCCCATATTGATGAGATTGTTCTACTCTCATGTTAGAGACTCGATAAATGCCTCAAGGGAGGGCATCATCCAGGTGGCTCCAGAGGTGAGCCTAACTAAATGAAATGTGGATACAAACACTGAGTATTCTAGACCAATTTTTGGGAGAATGGTAAGAACCATTTGTTTCTCCTCCTTAGATTTATCAACCCCACAAGCCTTGAGTTGCGACAACAAATCCTTATATTTGGTAAAGAAATCTTAGAGATTGTCGAAGGTTTTTGGATCCAAAGTGAGAAATTCCACCTCGAGTATGTGTCTTCTCATCTCATCCTATTTTCAAAAAATACATTCCATGGTGGTACAAGCTTCATTGGGGTTTTACAGGAGGATATGGGAAAGAGGAGTTCATGAGAAATGAAACTACAAATAGTTCCAAATGCTTCATCCACTTGATTCAGATACTTGGATTTTTCTATGGATGATGTGGGTTCGGTCTCTGTGTTCATGGTTAACCTGTGTAATCCTCTACCTCGAAGATGCATCATCATATTCTCCTTCCATGCAAATAAATTGTACGGTGTAAGAATGGATTCTTTTCGAAATTCCATTTTTCACATTGTCTTCAATCTTCGGTACCGACAAAAAGAATCTGGTGTGTATATTTTTTAGATGTCCATCGAATTTGATAGAATGTAAATGTGTTTAACCTGCATATAAAATATCTAGCTAGAAAATGACATACACAATTTGTAGGGAAAATATGAGAAAAAAGAAACAAGAGAGAAAGAATGGAAGAATTCTCATTAACCAAATAAATGAATGATAATTTGCACATCATATACTTTGTATAACTCAACTAATGTGCACTGGAGGAGAATCCAATGTGCCATAGTGGTGGTATAGAGTGATATGTACACACACACTGGTATGTATGGGAGTAAACTGCCACCTAGTCTAGTCTCTCAGGAAGCTACGGGGGTAAACCGCCACCTAGTCTAGTCTCTCAAAAAGTTACGAGAGTTAACTGCCACCTAGTATGAGTTAACTAGTCTCTCAGTCTTTAGTTAATTGACTGAAACAGAGTGAAGTGAGGAGGGTATTAGGGAATCATGAGTAATGCACTAGTCTGGTGATAATCCCAAGGACAATGCACATTAGTTAGTGATGATCCCAATGTTGCACGGTGATGATCCCAATGTGGCATCTAGACTCCACTCAACTGATCAAACTGAAGTGTGAACTAAAGATAATATTTTCCTAGAGGAATATCCTCCCTAGACTATAAGAGACTGAATAATGACTAATAAGCATAGGGAAAACCTTAGGAAAAATAATTCCTATGTGTGAGTGAAGTATCTCCAATGAAGGGAAGTTCACCTTCATGGTAAGTTCTAATCAATTTACCTTGCCCATTGGCCAGCACATTAATCGTTTACCAAAAAAAATTCAATAAAGAAAGAGAACATACATTTGAAAATATATTAATGTAAACTTCCTAAAAAAGAAAAACATATTCTTTCGAAAAGCACATGCACACACCCAAGAAATGCTCCATACAACTCTCAAAACTAATTTCAATCCTTCCTTTGAGAGGAACACAACTTATTTGACCACTTATCTTTATAAAACCCTCATGATTCTGGCTATAATTCATCAATTTGTAACAAACTAAAAACCAAACAATAGATGAAATCGGCTCCATGTCTTACTATATATGTATGAGTTCTTAATATAAACAATTATATTAAGAGGAATAATTTCCCAACAATAAGACAAACTCTAGAGTGAAATTATGGAACCATTATATATAAGAATTACCATCAAACTTTCAGTATAAATTTTGATTTCTATAGAGAGAAATTACAACACAATTATATGTAAAAATCTCCATCAAACTTTCAGTACAAATTGGATTTTGGTTTGTATTGGAACACAACTCACTAGAACATAATACATCAATATAATGTGCAATGTAACAAATAAGCAACAACGGTATTAACTCTATAGAATTCTAACATAGGAAAATGCACGAGAAGACATCAACATTATTATATCTAACATAATGTAAGATCCTTTGTTCAGGAAAGATTTTTGAGGGTGGACAATATTTTTATTGTCAACTCCTTCCTCCTCCCTTGATTTAGGAGGTGATAAAGAAGTCATGATATAACCAAAACATCTATAGCTTTGGTCCAATCCTCCACTTGCATTCCATCAATAACCACATCTAGCTACTTTTTATATTTAAATGTAAGATTGTAATTACCAGCTCTTTATTAATTCTTTCATGGATTTAAACTATTAATTGATCATTGTTAATTATAAATTCATAGTTATACATTTTGAACGATTGTATAATGAAACTTGAATTATGAAAATGGCTTAGTGTAAAACTCTATCAAAGATAAAAATTACTCTTATCAATAATTGCTTCTTAGTTGTGGAAAATAGTAGAAAAGTCGTTGATTGAAATAACCTGTAGATGAAAAGATCTCATTGTATGTCATTTTCATTATTGAAGTTATATTTGTTTAAACCTATGGTTGGATTTACAAACTATTTTTTGTCTAACACATACGACACAACACTAGTTCAATTTTAAGGACATATTTAGGTATTTAGGTTATTCAACTAAATCTTGATTAGAGACCAAGATATGATTTTATCTTATGATTAAAAGAATGCACCTAGAAGAATCCATCATTTTATCGGAATCCTCTTTATTTTATCATAATGATTGATGAAATGAATGAAAAAATTGTCACATTTGCCAAATGATTGCCATATTTAAACCTATGAAGACATTATGTAATCTTGAGAAAACTATAATCATCTATCCCAAATTGCCTTAGATTAAAGCATGTTGTTTAAAAATATGGCTAAGCAATTGACTCCAACCATGAATGGGGAATTGGAAAAAAAAAAACATCATACGAAACTTTAATATAAAACTCATATGAAAATAGATATATGTAAACAAGGAAACTTTATGTCCAATGCAAAAACATCCCCTCCCCTTGACCTAGTAGATTTGGAATGCAGATGATTCAAATGGTATTAGAGTGACAATGATTCAAACAATACTAGACATTTACCACTTTGAACCCCTTGACATTGCCTGACTACCTAGAAAGCGTGGGTTTTCCAGAAAAAATATTAAGATGCAGAGTTCTCCAGACATAAACCATCATATGTTTCCCATAGCGAGGGTGATTTCCATCGCATTTGAGATACTAGATGTAGAAATTGTCATTGTCACCCTCCCACTCACTATTGGAATAATAATTTCCCTACAAAGAAGTCCACTTGTTCCTATATTTGTCTCCTCCTTCCTATAAAAGTCCGTTCATTTCGTTATTTCTATTGAGTATATGTAGTTGGCTGCGATGACTAGGTCTCCTACCTTTCTCCATTGGATAAACATTGCATCATTCCAACTTCCTACAAAGGCTAGGCATCTCGGTGTAGTCAGTCAAAAAATAACACCATTTTTGTAAGTTACCATATCTAATATATCAAACTAAAAACATAAATACTGCAAGAAAATACCATGGAACAATAAAAATATAAATAACCACAACTAGAAAATGATACCTTTATTGATAGCAATTTGAGTTCACTTGCCACTTCGAGGGGGAAACCTCGAGAAGAGAAGTGCTCTTTTACAATAATTATTCAGTAATATTTCTCATACCTCCTACTCTTATTTTATATTAATTATACCTTCTAAAGAAAACTCTATAGGAGTATCATTCTAGAAGCGAAAGTTTTTATTAGGTCTTCTTACATTGACTTGTTCTCATTTATATTTTATTCTTTATTAACTAATGTTGGCCTTTATTAAATGGAAATTATATAGTATTCTAACTAATAACCAACTAAGAGGGGTTAGGATTGGATCCTAACATGCCCTCCCTCTTCAAAAGTATCCTTGCCCTCAAGGTTGAAGATGTGGAAACTGTTGCAATATAGTTGTTGGTTCCCAAGTTGCGTCCTCTGGAGATGTGTCCTTCCACTTGATCAATAATTATTTGATAGTGCAACCATGCAAGTAACGCTCTCACATGTCGAGGATACATTCTGGTTGCAACCAAATGGAGCCTTCTTCATCTAATTCACGAAAGATTGTTTGGACCTTGCAATTCTAACCCACCACTTTCTTCAAACAATAAACATGGAACACCAAATGTATTTTGGAGGTAGATGGAAGGGCCAATTTGTAGGTGACTGGACCAATATGTTTAATAATATGATAGGGGCCATAAAATTTTGGTTCCAACTTGTGATGGACCTTCCTTTTGAGGGAGGTTTGCTCGTAAGGTTGGAGTTATAGAAAAACTTGATCATCTTCTTGGAAGACCTGTTCAGAGCAATGTTGTTCATCCTTAAAACATCCCAAGATTTTTACTTAACAAAATACAATGAAAACAAAGAAAAAGTATATATATATATATTATTATGCATTCATGAATATTGCATTATTAATAATTAATTATCAATTAATATCATATGATATAATGCACTAAAATAAAATTAATCATAGAAGGACACTTAATACGATAATATTCACATAGATTTGTGACATGACTAATATTAAACATATATTAGTGACATGACTAATATTCACATAGATTAGTGACATAAGTTATATATATTTTACATAACCAATATATATTCCATCCACCTCACCCAATTTTATAAGTACGTAACTAACCTATAGTAAATTAATCCTATACACTTATATGTATATAGTGAACAATGAAGTCTTCAAGTTGAAAGCACACTCGAATGTTTTTTAAGAAACAAAGTCCCCAACTCTAACTATATCTATAATAAATAAGAGTACACGTCCCTCACATGGAGAATAATTCATCACTTTTTGATTGATGCTACACTAAAAGAAAGCTTAAACGCGTGTTGGAATATAAACAAGGATCTTTATTAGGGCTCCGATCTTTAATCAAGGATCTTTATCAGGGCTCCGATGGCTCCGATCTTTAATCAAGGATCTTTATCAGGGCTCCGATGGCTCCGATCATAATTTCGAAGGTAATTTTTTTTTTTTTTTAAACCCTACTAGATTTTCCCTGCAGGTTAGAGCATCACGAGTCAAGAAATGAGAAGTAATGATGCGACCTTTGATAAGTAAAGGCGATTGTCGTAAAATCACCCTAAGAAACTCTGTATTTTCAACATCAAGGAGTAAAGAAACTCATAAGGGTTCCAGCACTATAAAGACTTCCTACATTTCAGTCGACAGGTGTTTGAAGAATTAAATTCCACTGAATTATAGAGGCCCGGAAGATCGTAGGACTTAAAATTTATCATAGTAACGTGAGCGATGTTGATTTCGGGTAGAGATATAGGTTTTAGTTTGATGTATTAATGACGTTTCGCAAAGTCCAAAATTAGCTGAAATTGTGGAGTAATGATCAGGATTTATGACTAGAAAGAAAAAAATAACAAACTGAATACAAAAACACAGAGATAGTGAGAGCAACAACAGAGGTCCAGTGAACAATAACTTCTATTGAATAAATAAAATAGGCTGAAACTGTAAAACTCCAGAGTTGAAAATAATTTGCTCTAATGGTGGTAGTTGTTTTTGAGAAGAGATGTCGTTGTCTAAGCAGAATGATTACAATGAGGCTCCATAGGCCTTTTTAACATAACTCGTGAATGCCAAAACCCTAGACATCCAAAAAACTAACCCTAGGAGATGAAACGCAAAAATTTATGTGGGCCTCGATGGGTAAGCTGGTATCTCAACTTTCCGGGGTCATAACTTTTGCTTATGACCTATGTTTTAGGGGCGTGATACCTCGTTTGAAAGGTACTTTTGATAACTACACATTATGCTGTCAAACTCTGAATCTGCTTACGATTTGACTGTGGAAAGCCAAAAAAACATTGTTTAGGGCCCCAAAATAGCCCTGGAAGTATATAAAGATGTACTGACATGAAAACATCCAAATTAATCTAGTTGGATTAGGAGGGTGGCTACCAATATCCACCTGGAATCTGTGTAGGGCTTTAGAGAACCCCGGAAGCGTAGAACCCACAATTACAAAGAATTACAGAAGAATGTGTTGAACTAAAAACTGTCAAGAGGACCGGGTTGATATAGGTGGGTGGCCACCAATATCCACTTGGACCAATCCTCCCCCCTTAGGAAGCAATGTTCTTCGTTGCGTTGAGTGCCCCCATCAGGTAAAGGAAACTTCTGTTGAATTTGGCCCTAGGTGAGCCACTTGCCTTGGTGTAGGATTTTCCCTATCTTGACAACCCGATAACACTGAATCCTAAGTTGGTCAATGCCCTTGATGTGTTTGTCCACTATCTGATCACTGGATGCATGTTCCATGTAGCTAGGGTTTATCTATGTTGGTTTCAACTGTTATGTGATCTCTAAGGTGTCCAATAATGGTGGAAAACATGGTCGAAGGAGATCCACATTCAACACTGGGTGCAATCCAAGGAAAGGTGGAGTGTTGAGCTCAAAAGAATTGCTACTCACAGCCTTGGTGATAGTGTAAGGCCCATAGTGAAGTGGGGGGAGAATTCGATGAGGCCCTGTAAGGCGCTCTTTCTTCAAATGTAACCAAACCTTGTCTCCCACTTCAAACTAGTATAGTACTCGGTGTTGATCATGGCGCTTCTTGTACTTAGCATCATCTTCTTGCAAAATCTCATGGTCCTGTTGGTGGATGTGTTGATTCCACTCAATGAATATGGTGGCTTTTTCGACCTCAGAATGAACATGGGAAGATTCTTCCAGTGTGGTTGCAAGAGGTAGTGCAACATAAATTGAACCCAAGCATTGGAATCAGAGCCCCATTTGAAATGGGCTATGGCTAGTGGAGCTATGGAGAGCCATGTTGTAGTTTTTCTAAACATAGGGAAGATTCTCATCCCATGTACGTGGATGCCTAGAGTTGTACATGTGAAGGATGTGCACAATCAGTTGATTGACAACCTCTATCTAGCCATCGGTTTGGGGGTGGAAAGCAGTGGATTTAATGATTTTGGTGTCCAAGAATGACCAAAGACTTGACCAAAATGTGTTGAGGAACGTGTTGTTCCGATCTGAGGTGATGGTTTGTGGTATCCCAAAATGGATCCACACTCATTCGAAGAAGATCTTGGTAGTATCTGCTATTGTGATGCTTTTCTTGTAGGCTATGATAATGGTCATCTTTGAAAACTGATCAACCACCACAAATACCCAATCATTTTCGTGCTTGGTGGACGAAAGGCCACACATGTAATCCATCGCGATGGATTCCCAGGGCCTCTCGGGAGTAGGAAGAGGGGTGTATAAGCCTTACTTCTTAATGAATGGGTTGGAAATGGCACAGGTAGTGCAAGATCTGATATACTTGCTGACGACTAGTCAGAGTTTTGGCCAATTAAAATGTTTCTATAGAATGACCAAAGTTTTCTCCATGCCAAAATGTCTTGTCATCTGAGTGTAGTGAGCCTCCCAAATTAGCTTTGCACGTTCGCTTGTGGGAACACAAAGGTGGCCTAGATGGCATAACAGTCCATCTTGGATGTGAAAATCGGTGGCATTCACTCACTTTCCCAAGACATGATAGGTGGTGGCAAAGTCAGGGTCACATTGATAAATTTGGGGCCACTCAGATGCCTCATGTCCATAGGAATGGAGCATTGTGGTGAGTGCAACAATGGGATGGTGACTGAGGCAGTCAATGACATGAATTGTGATCCATATGTTATACTTGATGTTGATATGGAACTGTTGTAGGTATGTGGACCACTTTTGATGATGGTCATTATGCAAACTCCCCCATGTCTATATGAACTGTAGAGTCTTGTGATCAATGTGGATGATTGTCTCCTTTCCCAGAATGTAATGGTTCCATTGACGACAGGCTTGCATAATGGAATACATTTCTTTGTCATAGGTGGGGTATTTTCAGACAGTATCTGAGAGTGTATCACTATGGTATTCTACTAAATGACCATATTGAGTGAGAATTATGCCTACAACATAGTCGGAGGCATCAGTCTCAATCTTGAATGGTTGTTGCAGGCTAGGTAAGGAGAGTATTGGATCTGAGCATAAGTGATCCTTCAGACCATCAAATTCTTATTGTTGTGCTTTCCTCCATGTGAAATTTTCCTTCCCACCTCCCCTGGTTACTTGGTTGAGGGCCTATGCAATATGGGAGAATCCCAATACGAACCTTCGGTAGAAGTTGGCAAGTCCCTAGAAGCTCCGAAGCTTGGTTAGTGTGGTTGGGGCTAGAAAGTCACAAATGACTTGGATCTTAGATGGATTCACATATACTTGATTCTCATCAACAATGTAGCCCTAGTATTGGACCTTGTTCATGCCAAAGGATCATTTTTCCAAGTTGGCATATAGATTGTGTTGTCGATAACTGCCCAAAACCTGTTGAATATGCTGCATGTGCTCATCCCAAGTTCTATTGAAGTTGAGGATGTCATCCAGATATAACACCACAAATGATTTGGTGAAGGGTATCAATACATCATCCATCAATATAATGAAATTTGTTGGTGTATTTGTTAAGCCAAAGGGTAGGACCAACCATTTGAAGAGACCTTCCTTAGATTTGAAAGTTATCTTCCATACATCAGTTGGTTCGATGTGAACCTATTGGTAACCAGACTTTAGGTCAATCTTGATGAAAAAAAATTCGCCCTTGAGTTGGTCAAGAAGGTCATCAATTCAGGGAATTGGGTACCATTTATTGACTATGATTTTGTTCAATGCAGAGATGCCATGTCCTATCTTTCTTCTGCACCAACACAATCAAGCTTCCACAAGGGGAGGACATGGGTCAGATGTGCCCATTTTGAAGAAACTCTTGGATTTGGCACTTGATTTTGTCATTTTCCATCAACGAGTGATGATAGACTGGTCCATTAAGAAGTGGTGCACTGGGGTTTAGATCAAAATAAGGTAATTTCACATACATGGAAGTTCTTCTTCTTTGTGATCCATACTCACATTAAGTAAAGGGTCATCGTCATATCTACGACCTATACACAGAGCCTCTCTTTGCAACAAAAGAAAGTGGACAGGATCATGGAAGAGTATAGAGAAATCTTCTCCTCACCCACTGGGGTACCGACACACTGCCAAGTCAAGCATCCAATTGATCTAACCCCGGGTGCACCACTGCCTAATGGACCAATCTATCATCGCTCGCTAATGAAAAATTATGAAATCAAGCACCAAATCCAAGAGCTACTTCAAAAGGGGCACATCTAACCCAGCTCCTCCCCCCGAGGAATCCCGATTGTGCTAGTGTAGAAGAAAGACGAAACCTGGTGGCTCTGCATTGATTACAGAGCATTAAACAAAATCACAGTTAGGAACTGGTACCCAGTTCCCTGAATTGATGAACTTCTTGGCCAACTCAAGGGGAAAAAGTTCTTCAGCAATATTGACCTAAAGTCTGGATACCACTAGGTTCTCATCAAACCAACTAATGTGTGGAAGAAAACTTTCAAAACTAAAGAAGGTTTGTTCGAATGGTTGGTCATGCCCTTTGGCTTAACAAAGGCACCAAGAACTTTCATGAGATTGATGGATGATTTATTGAGACCCTTAACCAACTATTTTGTGGTGGTATATCTGGATGACATCCTTATCTTTAGAAGAACTTGGGAGGAGCACATGCAACATATTCAATAGGTTTTGGGCACTCTGCGGTAGCACAAGCTATATTCTAACTTGTAAAAATTCTCCTTTGGGATGAATAGGTTCCAATACCGATGTAGGAGAATCTACATCAACAGTAAAAGGAGGACAGGTTGGCATAAAGAACATCATCTAGTGCATGCATGAAGCTAATTTTCACCATACAAAGGAGAGTGCACCTTTAATGAATTGGAGGCTAAGGTCATGCCTAAATATACTCGAGGATCAATATCACTTTAATGTAAAGTTTGTATTGTAAAGAGGTTGTGTATCATCCCTTATCTTATTTGTAAATTCTATTAACTTCTTAGTCCTTAGTAGGTGGATTCATAAATCATGATAGGATAGCAATTAGGTTGTTTGGAGAAAATTCTCAATGAATCGCCTCTTGTATATATGCTTGTATTGTTTTTCCAAAGAAGGTTGTTGTTGCTTATTTGGTAGAAGTTGTCATTTCAGAGAGAGAGAGAGAGAGAGTTGTTGTTGTTTTTGAGAGCTCGAGAGCATTGTATAAGTTGTTGGAGGAGCACTGGAGGATTGTCTGTATCTATGTATATTATCACTTAAATGAATGGAACATATAAGATTTAATCCAAATGTTTGGTGTTGTTGTTACTATGTTTATTCGAATGAATGGTAGGCTTTCTGTTCATTTAAATTATCTGTTTATACTTGTTCTTGTTCTTATTAATCCATTTTGTGATTAAATACATGAATCTGTGGAGTTAGAATAAGTTTCAATTGTTTCTCTTCTGAGAGCTCGTGCAACGAGTGCATATTGTTTGGAAGGATTCCATTGAAAGAGTTAAGTTTAACTCAGAGAAGTTGAGAAGACATAAAGTTGAATCTTTGATAACAATAGTGTAGAGGAAGCACAAGGCCACGCAAGGAGTGTGCAGGCCAAGTTGTTCTCAAAATCTTTGTGAAGGGGAGAACAATCAATTGTTGTAGAGGTTCCAAGGAAGCAAGGAGTGTGGTCAAGGTTTTGAACCCTTAGAAGAACAAGCTCAGGAGATATAGTGATATGAGTATCGAGGAGAAAATATAGACACTTTACTAAGTCTAAATGTTTCTAATTTCAGAAGAAGTGCATAGAGAGGAGACATAGATCTTATATATATATATCAGTGGGACAATCTCAGGAGAGATAGAAACCATAAGTATTGAGGAAGGAAACTTTGTAAGTCCCTAAGTTTCAATGTTTTATAGTGCGGAACGAGCATAGAAAAAGGGCAAAAATAGGTCTCATATACCTAAAAAATTTAAGCTTAGGAGGGCTAGTGACATTAATCCATTGAAGGGAAGAGTTTGGAGAAGCGATGGTGAAGATCTCGTGGGATATCTCTAGGAAGCTGACGATCGTCAGATTTGAGATACTTATGCGAAGGATAACCTTAAGGATCCTTCGACACTTAGTGCATTCAGAGGTTAAAAGAGTGTAAAGGATCGAGGATAGCCAAATTCCCAAATAGGAGGGAAAATCATGAGCAACCATTCCGTAGTGGACAAGTGTCAATAGATCTAGAGGTAAGGGAGGCTAAAACTCCATGATATTTGCGAGGAGCAAAGGACTTTTCTGTTGAATTCCCGAAGGGAAAAATAAATCTATACCATTGGATCCAAGGAGGATACATGGTGTGAGGTCTTAAATTCATAGGAGAGGCACTCCAGAAGAAAGGGGAGAAGGGAGAGTTGACTGGAGGTCGTTCGAAGCCTGGAGGCAGGGACTCATCCTGACTGCCAATTTGGAGGTGGATACATGGATCAATCCAGTGAATTCATAGGATTATAGTCGGGTGCCAATAGTCCCAAAGACAAAATACTTAACGCTCCTTGAGTTAAGCCCTAGGTCATCGCTTGAGGTCATATGAGGAAAGGGGCCTAGCAAAGAGAGATAACACATGTATTTCAATTTTTTCTAAAGCGAAATGCACCAGGAAAGGGCCCACGTGTTTTCAAAGAACTTGCACAGAGAGCTAATAGGGGCCCGTGTAAAACAAATTGGGACTCAACAGAAGCCCTAAGAGTCAATTTGACTCAAATTTAATCGATCCTTGACTGAGAGGTCACACACACCCTAGGAGAGGCAATGGGTTTGCATAAAATAATTGGGTTACATTGTTGATGAGCATGGGGTACATGTGGATCCATATAAGATCCAAGTATTCGTGACTGGCTAGCCATGACCACACTAACCAATATTTAGAGCTTCTTGGGACTTTCCAACTTCTACCAAAGGTTCATATTGGGATTATCCATATTGCATGGGCCATCAACCAAGTAAACAGAGGTGGTGGAAAGGAAAAGTTTTCATGGGGACAGGAACAACAACAAGCATTTTATGATCTGAAACATCGCTTGTTCTCATCTCGAGTACTCTCCTTACCTTATCTACAACAACCATTTGACATTGAGACATATGCCTCCTACTATTTTGTAGGAACAGTTCTCACTCAGCATGGTCATGCAGTAGCATACCATAGTGATACACTCTCAGATACTATCGAAAAATACCCCATCTATGTCAAAGAAATCTATTCCATTGTGCAATCCTACCCTCAATGGAAACATTACATTCTGGGAAAGGAGACAATCATCCACACTAATCACAAGCCTCTACAGTTCATACAAACACAAGGGAATTTGAAGAATGACCACCATCAAAAGTGGTCCACATAAATACAACAGTTCCATCACAACATCAAGTATAGAACAGGGAGAAAAAATCGTGTCACTGACTTCCTCTGTCGCCCTCCCATTGATGCACTCACACATTTCTCCATTATTGTCGGCATGAGGCATCTGATTGGCCCCAACTTTATCAACGTGACCCTGACATCACCACTATCTATCATCTCTTGGGTACAGGAGAGAATGTCACCGATTTTTGCATCCATGATGGACTGTTATGTCATATGGGCCACCTCTATGTTCCCATAAGCGAGTGTGCAAAGATGATTTGGGAGGTTCACTATAGTTGGATGGCAGGAAATTTTGGCATGGAGAAAATTGTGTTTGTTCTACAGAAAAGAACTTATCGGACAAAACTTCAACAAGACATCAACAACTATATCATATCGTTCATTTTTTGTTCCATTTCCAAGACAACCATCAAGAAGAAAGGATTATACACCCTTCTTCCTACTCTCGAGAAGCCTTGGGAATCCATCTCAATGAATTACATGTATGTCCTTCCATCCACCAAGAACGACAATGATTATGTATTTGTGGTGGTTGATCTGTTTTCGAATATGGCCATTATCACAACCTGCAATAAGAGAATCATAGCGATAGGTACTGCCAATCTCTTATTTGAATGATTGTGGGTCCATTTTGGGATACCACAGACCATCACCTCAGATTGGGACAACAGGTTTCTCAACACATTTTGGTCGAGTCTCTAGTCATTGTTGGACACCAAGCTTACTAAATCCACTGCTTTCCACCCCCAACCCGATGGCCAGATAGAGTTTGTCAATTGGATGATTATGCACATCTTGCACATGTACAGCTCTAAGCATTTGCGTACATGGGATGAGAGTCTTCCCTATGTTCAAAAAAACTACAAAAGGGCTCTCAATAGCTCCACCAACCATATCCCATTTTTGGTGGGGCTGGGATTCCAACCCATGGGTCCCATTGATGTTACACTCCCTCTTGCAACCATACAAGAAGAATCTTCCCATGTTCATTCTAAGGCTGAAAAATCCACCAGATTCATTGAGAGGATTGAGCACATCCGCCAATAGGTCCATGAGATTTTGTAGGAAGCCAATGCTAAGTACAAGTAGCACCATGATAAAAAATGGGTACTGCACAAGTTTCAAGTGGGAGACAAGGTCCATCAACATTTTCAAAAATTATCACCTTACAGGGCCCCATCAAAATCTCCATCCACTTTTCTATGGGCCTTAAACTATCACCAAGGTTGTGGGTAGCAATGCTTTTGAGTTCAACACTCCACCCTTCCTTGGATTGCACCCAGTGTTGTTGTAATAACCATGTTTCCCCCAAATTTGTAATTAATCCTAATACAGGAATTACCATGCTAAAGAATGATGAAAATGTGAATGTATGATGTGAAAGGACCTTATGAAGAAGGTCAATAAATGTAAATAACATTATGAATTTATATTACAGAACTGCTGAGAGGGGATGTGCAGAAAAGAGACCACGATGGTGGTGGAAGGCACCTGAAAAGGTGGCGTTAACTTCCACTGAGAATTAAATACCGTATTTGGACTCCACTGGCCCGGAGAACCAAAAGCGGCTCGCTGGCCCTGAAAATTAATGGCTTGCAGACTGGTAGGCGGATGGCTTGATGAGGGATGGGATCGTGAACCACCCATCTGTAGATTCATCAGGCCTGATCAGTGCGAGGGTAATCGTGCCACATGCAACCTCCTGAGAGGATAAGGCGTATGGCGGAAGCGATTGAAAGGGCGGATGCGAGAGGAACTCTGGCAGTTATATACAGAGTGAGTGATCGCAGGCAGGAAGGGGATGGCAACCTTCGCTCTTGGGCACTGGCAGATAAAGAGACGCAGGTCTCAGGACATCGTGGTCTCAGCTTGGGGGTGGCTAGTGGTAAATCCATTAGGAGTCACTACGCCTACGGTTGGGTGGAAACGAGAACCCCTCTCAGCAGTCGCTTCCATTGCTGAACTTACTCCTAATAAGTGTTTTGCTCATATTGCATCTTGAATTTATATGCTGTCACATATGTTCATAGACTTGTGGAATTGTACATGTTTTCCCTGTGTAAGAATGTCTGTGTAGCAATCGATGATATGGAGTAGATGTTAGCTCATAGAACGCGTGAAATTGTAAATGAATCTAATCATGCCCAGCTGTTCTCAGGAAGCTGTCTCCCTTTATCTGCTTCCGGGAATGCCCTGGTAGGAATCTCTTCACAGAGATTTCCTCCTTGGAAAGGTTCACTAAGAACCCAGAACAAGGACTCGAATGCACAGGCCTTATTAACCCTGTATGAGGAGGAACGATCCTATTAAGGTTCCAAGATAGTAGTGTTGTGAGATGTAATAAGTCGATGAATGAGATCTCGTCGGAGGATCCATAGTCATTCATGACCATTAGATTGACGGAAGTAACGAAGGCATTACCTACCTTTCCCCCTTGTCATTTACCATCGTGAGCAACGAGAAATTGGGGTCGTAAACTCCAAAGACCAAAAATAACGAATATCGACCGTTAGATCTCGGTCCAATTACCTGTCAGCCGTTGGGTCTGGAGAAGCTGCACAGGGGTTAAGCGCAGGGGTGGGCGTGCGAGGAAATGATCTGAGTCATCAGATCTGGAGTAGAAATCCCGTAAATCGTTGGATCGGGAAGAGTTGCACGGAGTATAGCCTCTGGTAGGGAAGTGTGTAGGAGGAATGATTTGAATCGTCAGATCCTAGATCATAATCCCGACAGCCGTCAGATCTCGAGAAATTGCGCTGGAGTTACACCCTAATGTGCAGAGAAAGAGTCCTAGCCGTTGATCTCGGAAGGACACACGTCAACATCCCGGAGAATTCGTCAGGATAATAGATTCATCGGGGTTTTGTTGAGTCTTATAATCGAGGCCCTGTGGTTCTCGAAATCCTGAGAATGAATCCTAGCCGTTAATCTCAGCAATACACATGTCAGAGTTCTGGGAGGCTTCGGGTTTTCTCTCATCGGAGAATTAGTGGTGTAGAACCGTTGCAATAGGAAATCGCGATCCGCGATTTCCCAATGGGATCTGAGCCGTCCAAACAGCAGGGACACGTGGCAGAAGATCCCGAAGAATCGGAGATCGGGGAATCGGGGTTCTCGGAGACAAGAGATTTGTGTACAAGGAAATCACGATACGCGATTCTCCGATACAATCAGGACCGTCCATCATTTGAGGGATGCGTGTTAGAGGATCCCATAGAGTCGTGGATCGGAAAATCGGAGTTCTCGAGGCCACGAGAACTAGGACATCATAAGTCCCGAAACCCTGAGAATCAATCTGGGTCGTCCGTCTTCGAGGACAGGTGGCAAAGGATCGGGCGCCGTCGGCATTTTGTTCATCAGAGTTTCAATGGTAAGGAGATTGTTGCATCAGGATTCGCGATCCGCGAACTCCCGACGAGCTCAGAACCGTCCATTAGCATGGACACGTGTCAGAAGATCCGAGGAAGTCAGAATTCGGAGAATCAGGGTTCCCGGAGGCAAGAACCTCTTGCAGGTGGGAATTGCGATCCGCAATTTCTCGACAGGATCAACACTGTCCATCCGTGAGGATGCGTGGCGAGAGATCCCAGAAAGTCGGAGTTCGGCATATCAAAGTTTCAAGAGTCATGAAACTCTTACACAATGGAATCGCGATTCACAATTTCTCGATACAATTAAGGCCGTCCATCTGGGGGACAGATGGCAACCATCCAGAACCGTCGATGGTAGATCCCATCGGCATATCGGGAATCGGCGTATCGGGGATTTCAAGGACATGAAACCCCTGTATTGCGAAACCGCAATATGCGAATTTCTGACACCATCATAGGCCGTTGATCCAAGGGACACGTGTCGAGCATCTGAAGAGAATCAGGAATTGGGATATCGCGAGTCCCAGGTATATGTGTTTTGTGTCATCGCAAATGGCGAAACCCCGATGGAAGGTTACACGGCTACAGTCATATGGTGAGTGGTCACATGGACCATGGTATAACCAAGGGGGCTAGCCAGTGTAAAGGCGCGTCGAGAGTCCATGGGACTTGTGCGCCATGACATTGAGGGGCGCCAAACCCCGACAAGAACTTAAGACTGTGGTCTTGTGAACTTTGTGGTCGTATTGACCAGGACTTAGCCCAGAAAGCCAATACGCTAGGAGCACATCGGGGATCGGAGGATCGGGGGTTCCGAGTACGTGTGCACCGCGGCACCGCAAACTCTGAAACCCCGACGAGAAGCTGTCGTATGGTCATATAGGAACCAGGCATGTGAATCAAAGTCTTAGCCAAGTGGGGCTGAGGCAACCAAAGAGTGAATAAGTTTTGACATTAGAAGCCCCGAATCCCGATATTGAACCAGGGATTGGCACTTCGCTAATGCAGGTTTCTGGAGAATTCCCATTTGTGGGAGATTAACCCCAAAATTTTTAAAATTATGATAGTGGGTGTGTTACAAAGTGGTATCAGAGCATGGTTACAACACTTGGCCTGCTTGGGCTCAGGCACGGGCCGCGTTAGAAGATGTTGTTATCTGTGTTTCTCTTTAAGGAGAAGGACTGCAGAATGAAACTATGATCTGGAAACTTCTATAACCCCTCTGTTAAATGGCAACTACTCTTATAGGAGTAGGGATGCACTGATCGTTATCACTGATAAGATTTGAGTGCGAATGACAGAGGTAGAATAAATTGTGCTATGAAGCTGCAGGAGCCGGATAAGGGACATGGACTGAGTTGTTCTGCTTTAATGTAACGATAGCTACCTACTAAAGTAGGCAGAGTCTCTTGCGATTAAGATGGCTGGTTAGGTAAGGATTAGTACCCAAAGGAAGAACCCCTCCATGGTTTGGGAAATCTGGTAAGGACTAGTAGGATCCTTGGAAAGCTATGACCACTGTATTATTAAGAAACTAAACCCTGAACATATAATTCCTCATGAATGAGAGGACTAGTGAAATTATGTAAGGTCAAATTTACCTAACCTATATTGGTTAGAACCAGCAATGAGGACACCCTGTTTGAGGAGTCCTTTGGGACTATTGCTAATTCCCAAGAGTGACCCTTGTTGGTCGTTTCCATGAAGGAGGATAACACCCATAGGAGTTGGGACTGTGAGATTATTCCTGTAAGTAACTTAAAATCTCAGAAAACATAGCAATGAGAAATTCGCGAAAGGATCATAGCAGATGATAAAGGAGCGAATTGGACCATTGATCGTCTAGAGAAAATTTCGCAATTCTGGAGGCCAAAGGATTCGAGGTTCTCCATAATAGAAAATCCTGAAGTCATGAAATGCAAAATCGTGACATAATCACAACCATCGGTGGTCGCGTGAGGAGAGGGTGTAAGCCAGTATGGTGAATAGTGCATGATTTTAATGCATCGAAGAGATTCCTATTAAGAAGCCTGATACTCATACCAGTGGGGTATGAATGATATATAGAACGTGCAAGTAATGCACATGTGTGATGTAGGAGTATCAATATACTAAAGGCCCAACATGATGGCCCTGGTGAGTGAACTGTGAGGCAAGA
>ML779309.1:1008841-1024691 GCA_009831015.1 Picea engelmannii | reverse complement strand
GTGGATTGAGGTTGGAAGGGTGAGGGAACTATACCCTCATCTTCACATAGACTAAAATAGTCTTTTGGAGGTCCAAAAGCTTCCCAATGGGGAGGTGTGATCAGGGGATCAAATTTTGCTCAAAAATTCAAAGTGCTCAGAATCGCTCTATACCGGATGAGAGCGTAGGCCTCGTCGTTGTGAACCCAACGCAACTTGTTTCTTCTCAAATGGATGTCAGGAGTGAGAGATATTGCAATCTGTTCATCACGTCAAACAGGCAAAAAAAATGATGTTGATTGTACAGTCCGTACATTTCGTACAGGCTGACGTGGCAGGGCCGTACAGATTGTACGATGATGTGGCATCTGATGACATCACAACATATGGTTGGTTTTTGAAGGTGAATGATGTGTCGACATGTGGCAGTTTTCTGGTCAATGATTGGGTGCCACGTGGCCCAATCGTGGGCTGCCACGTGGCACCCCAGTATTGGTTGATTATTATATGTAAAATGTATTGGAGTCCATGGGGTTCGACCCCTGGACCTCCTCACCACATAGCTTTCACAATTTCTGACCAACCGATGGGTTATACATTGTGCGTTGTAATATATATGTATTTAATTGTATTTAAGTTCAAAGAATGTGACTGTTGGCGGGGGGTCGGACCGGGGCTTAGCCCCGGCCCGTGGTCATTTGTTCGCATATGCCCATGCCATATTATATTTCACCCAACCGTTGGCACACAGGGTTTAACACATAGCCCCGGTTCTATTGCATGTTTCATACAACCCTTGGCTATACGGAAAGGAGCGCGGGTAGTTTCAAAACCCGTTGTAACCATTAACCACTTTTTGCCAATGCGTGCAGCCACATGACCCATACGCCCAGGTGCTAGGCGGTTAGGGGCTGGCAAGCCCTTAACCATCCTACCATTTGCACCATTGGCACGGTTGCACCCGGTGCTGGGTTTTCACGCTTTATATTGCATGTGAGCCAGGTTCACTGGAGAAGGGGTGCAATTTGTAGATGCAGAGACAACAAGCTTGAAGAGGGAGACTTCCAGGAGTGCTAACTTCTTCATTTTTCGACCGATTGAGGTGCCTAAAGAGCCCAGACAGGGGTTTTTGGACACTCTGAAGCCACTGGAGCAGTTAGTTTGTCAGTTTGATCATTGTAAGACATGTTTTTGATCACTTTGATAAATTAATAATAATGATCCATTGGAAGCTGGACCAGGAGATGTAGCCCAAGAGAGGGGTGAACTCCTTTATCAAATTGTTGTGTTTATATGCTTATGTTCATTGATTATGCTGTTGTCTATGTGTAATTTTCATAAGTAATCCTTTAATATATGTGTTGCAAACTGATCCATTTGCTTTAAACATATAACCTTTACTTGCAATAATTTTCAAGTTTTTCAAGTCTTCTTCATTTTTAGATCATTAGGAGAGGTAGTTCTCTTTTTTGGTTATTTTCTCTGACGTTAAAACAAAAGGAAGATGAAACTCTAGACTAGATCACAGAGAGAAGCTAACTATGTATTTTGGTGGAAGGATGGGTTTAGGATAACCTTTACCCTATCATGAAATCGATAAATGTATAAACAACTTCAAATTAGCATTAATACCATTTGATTAGTGGACATTCAACATCATTTGAGATAACAATTAAAGAAAAGAAACATACATGTGATTAAAAGATAGTGCAAGAAAAGTAATTTTCAATAATATATCACCAACCATATATTTAACATATTCAATTTAGAATAAAAGAAATGTTACAACATCATAAGATACCTTTAAATACAGGTACAAAAACTCTTACTCAACAACGCAACAAATATTGAATCTGAAGACATAGATAATCCTCCTCAATCTAAACACATTTACGCCTTAGATGATAGAAGTGTCTCTGGTTCTAAATAGAACTTCTCAATTAAACAAACTAGCACATAAATAGTTATATTAAAAAATTCAGAAAAATATTTCTCTCCAAAACCATTGACACTTAAACACGAGGTCGATCTTCCTATTTATAAAGAATCACTAAGATAAAAATCACTAATAAAAGTCGTGTTAAGTGAAACAAAATGACATGTGGCAGATTTATCTCTTTGTTCTCTCAAGATCGTCTGATCCTTTCACTGCAGTGGATTATTTCTATCATATTAAAACCACTGGAAGAAGAGGTCTCTGCATGTGTTTTCATATGGGAACCTATGTTGATCCATTGGGGCAGAGAGAACTTCCTTTATCTCTACTTCTCGTTCCTTGTACTTGATCAATTTTACACTTAAGCATTGTAAGACTGTGGGAGCTTTGATCGGGGCTTCCATGAACTTCTTAGAAAGACCCAGGACCATGCTTGGATTCTACGAAATATTTGTTGCCCATGCCATGTCTTTCTCTGCATGTTGTTTAACAATTAAGTCGGTGAAATCTTTGAGTGGACCAAACTCTCGAAAATTGATTCCCTTCATTTCCAGGTTGATTTTCTCCCAGCTCTTCCCACATTATTCCCACTTTTCTTTCATTTTTCATTGAGGATATTGGACCATGGACACCCAATGTTCAGCTTCTTTGCGTACTCGAGTGATACTAATTTGCATCAACACTTGGATACCTTTCTCCTCTACTTCATGTCCCTTATGTATTTCACTGATGTAATCGATTTGTTCTAAGGCCCGATGTGCCTTTTTGAACCAGCGTTGCATATATTTTCATGTTGCCATGCCCATTAAAGTATCTTCTTGAATATAGGCTATTCAGGTGGTGAAGAGGTCTCTTTCTCTTCTGAATTTCCCATGAATTTCTTCGAACTCAATTTTTAAGAGTGCCACAGCTTGTGTTGAGTTATGGTAGTACTCATCCTGATGATGAAGATGGTCCAATTCTTTTCTCATGGAAAATACCTCCTCTTCATCCTTCTTTACTCTATCAAGTGTGGCACTTGTTATGGTCATTCCATATCTGATGAGATCGATTATCTTAGTATGCTTTGTATCAAATAGTGTTTCTTCCATGGTTATGAGTAAAGTGTTATTCAATGTGATTTTTCTCTTTTTGACCATCCTTTTTGTTGGAGAAATTTATGTTTTCGACACACTAATTCAGTGGCAGTAGCACTAGTTCAATGGGAGTTAATTGACTATTTCTATTTTAGACTTTCTAATCTTAGACCATCACAATTATGCATGCATTCTTAATTATAGAATTCCATTTCCTATATGAGTGAAGATAACTCACTCGTTGATTAGATCATAATACACATTGATTATCATTCTTCATTGTGTATCTCTCTTCCTTTTCTTGATAATATTTGTTTTTGCACGATTTTGCTAGGTCTTTTGTGTAGGTTTCCATGAAACACTGACATGGTATTAGAGCCGAGCTTCTTGGAGCAACCCAGACAAGCTAGAGGAGAGCAAAAGAGGATTTATGTAAACCTAGTTTCCGCAATTGTCAGGGCCTATCCCTATCGAAAGGTGTGACGATTCAGTTGTTCACAATAGTCACATTGTTTCCTTCACTAGGGTGCGACGATTTAGCATCATCACACTTTATCCTTCTCTAGGGTGTGACAATTCAACAACCCTCCAAAAACTATTTTCTGCAGTAAAATTGCGATATCTCGAAATCAATGATCTGGGTCGGGCTGAAATTTTTACCAGAGACGTATAACATAGGGATGTTCATGATCACCAAAAATATTCAAAACCCACATCATATTTTAGGATATAAATATTTTTTTATCATATATATAATTGTCATAGAACCATCAGTCATATCTCAGAATCCACGATCTGGGTTTTCAAGATATTTTCAGAATCAATAGCAGGGATGGAGATGATGCAACTTCTTCAATCAATTATGGTGATAATACTCACACCATACAACTATTTTTAATAAAATTTGAAGGACACATTCCAACTCAAAAGAAAAGGACTATATAATTTGACGATGGCGGCAGAAACAAAACCTACATCAGTGCTTGAGAAGACCAGATGGGTGAACCGTAAGGATGAGACGACATGATTACTTCTTGAGTTAATATTTATTGATATATGGTATCATGTTGCTGCATGAAATACTCCAAACGATATCTGGACCAACTTGGAAGGACTCTTTGGAAAGTAGGATGAGATGCGAGGTCATATGCTTGAGGTAGAGTTGAATACCTTAGACCCTAAAAACTTTGATAATATACAGGATTTATTTAGTAAATTTAAATATTTGATTTTGAGCTTGGGTGAATGTGGTATTGACAAGTCTACACAAGAGAAACAACTTATTCTAACAATCTTGTCCAAGCTAGGACCAAAATACGTTGTATATGTCTCCAATTTCCATTCTGGCAGATGTATTTTTGGAACAAACTGGAAAATGCCTACGATGGTTCAGTTCATTGAGTATCTCACACAAGAGTAGACAAAACTCATTCATATGGGCCTAATCAAGGATCCCAAAGAACATGCACTCACCATGCATGATGGAAAAGGATCATCCAAACAAAATGGGAAGGAGAAACAAAACGAGAAGGATGGATATTCCAAACCCTTTAACGATTCTTCAAGTTCCAAAGACTCTTCAGATTCCAAGAATAAGAAGAAGGGAAAGCAGTGCACTTACTACAATAAACTGAATCATGAAGAATCCACATGCATGGAGAAGAAGATTGATCTTATGACATAGGTACTTCAAAAGAATAACCTTGGAGACTTCATTCCTAAAGGAGCCAAGAAGAAGAAGGAAGAAGACCATGTGCTTAAGAAAGGTAATAATCATTATTTGGTTGCAATTAATTCCTCATCTGATTCATGGATTATAGATTCTAGTGCATCACATCATATGGCAGCTAAAGAGGAAGTTTTTACTTCTTTGAGTCCATGCTCAAGACCCCCTATTCTCATGGGGTATGATACTCCAGTAGCAGTAGACGAAGAAGGGAGAGTGTAACTCCATAATGGTAGTTTTGAGAATGTTTTACATGTTCCAAAGATTTCTATGAATATGGTCTTAGTTTATCATATCACTCATAAAGGTAAAAAGGTTAAATTTACATCAGATTCAGTTTCAGTAATTAAAATGCATGACATTTCCATCATTGCAATTGGTGAGGTGGATCACAAGTTAAGGTTGTATAAATTCACTAAGTGTTTTTACGATGAATCCTCTATTCTAATTACACATAAGGAGAGTAATTTTCATTCACTTCCATTGCAACATGCATATACTCTTGTGCTTCCATAAGTTTCAGACATCATAGATGATTCCATAAACTCAGATTTTGTACATGGAAATAAGAAGGCAGTACAAACAGATAAGAAGCTAGCACTAAAGCTTCAGTAGATGCCCAAGAAGGCACAATTCACACTTTAGGAAATAGGTATCCTCACAGGGAACCCAATGGATTCGAGGAGGAATCGATCTCAACATGAGGATCCTTCTCATATACTTTCAGCTTCATAACCTGTGATGCCCATGCATTGTTATATGGTTCACTATACTAATATGAAAACCTACAATAAGGTCATGGGAAATCCAGTATGGAAAGAAGCCATGCAAGAAGAGTATGACTCTCTCCTAGAGAATCAGACTTGGCATTTGGTTCCACTTCCACCAGAAAAGAATATTTTCAAGTGAAGATGGGTCCACATGATCAAGAGGTACAAGGCCCAACAGGTTTCCAAAGGACTATATTAGATCCATAAAGATTTCTACATCTTCACAAAGAATTTCAGTGAGCATAAGTTTCATACTTTGCAGGATCGTCTTGCAGTCAAGAACACAGTTGCCTAGCAACTACCACTTTTCTTCTTTTGATACGTTGATTTTTTAGGGGGGGGGTTGTTCCCACGTGGTTTTCCCTCTTTCCTTACTTTCATTCAGTGTTCATTAGTTGCATTGTACATGAGTACCTAATATGGCCTAGTAGCCGAGACTCATTTTTTACTCCATAGTGATGTTCAGGAGGGGTGTTGGAGAAATTTCCATTTTGAATACACTAGTTAAGTGGAAGTAACACTATCTCAGTGGGAATTAACTGACTAGTTCTATTTTAGACTTTCTAGTCTTAAAACATCACTATTATGCATGAATTCCTAATTATAGGATGTCATTTCCTATATGAGTGAATATCACTCACTCATTGATTAGATCATAATATACATTGATTCTAATTCTTCATTGTGTATCTATCTTCCTTTTCTTGATAAGCTTTGTTTGTGCATGCTTTAGATAGGTCTCCTGTGCAGGTTTCCATGAAACACTGACAATTTTCATTATGGATTTTCTCTTCCTATTATAAGCAACGACCTGCATGTCATCTATTTCATCCACGAGCTCTAGAATCTGTTGATCTCCCCAGTAAAATGTATTTCCTAAGCTTCCTAGTGTGTAGAGGTGCTCTGTGGTATCTTCTTGTGTTGGTTCTTATTCGGTTTCATGACTGGGCATGCTCAGATCCTTGGAAGGGGGTTTTCTTGGATGTTTTGTATGTTGGTCATCCTGCACAGTCTCAAAGATAGGCTATGCCTTCACTCCATATGAGGGAGTATAAGGAATCTCAATGTCGATTGAATGTTTGGCTATTGGGGTACCGATTTATGGTGCCTCCATTGTTCCTACTTGTTCATCTATGTCCATTTCATATTTGGATATGGCCCCATGTGGATGAGTCTCTAACGTCAGTTTTTTCTCCATTTAACTGAGAAATTTAGCCTCAAAAGAGATTGTGGTGTCCTGGCCACCCTCCCAAGATTCTGGTACAATTTCATCAGGAGCCAAAGTAGATACTTCAATTGGGCTTCCCTCGTGGGTGATTACAAATGGAGATATGTGTGAAACCTCCAATCCTTCATCATCATCATATATAGTAATGAGGTCCACAAGAACAAATGTCACCCCTATTTCATTTGATACTCCTATTGGCCTTTGTTGAACTGCAGCTGTTATCAGAGATCTCACCTGGACAGTTTCTTCGTAATCGACAATTTTTGTTGGTGGAGCAACACTTGAGCCATTTGGCTCTACCTCTTGGTTGCTGATGTTGATCGGTTTAATCCTCATCGGTTCAATCAAAGGGTTAAGTGGAGGATCTTGCTCTTCCCTTTGTATGGATCTTTGGGTTTCTTCTAGTAACAACATCCCCCTCCTTCGTGCCTCTTTTGCTTCCACTGTTCTGCTTTCATTTTTTACCATGAGAGATTCTTGAGTTGTTTGGTCTATTGTCTCAACCTACCCATATAGGGACATTTCCTTGAAATTAGTCATATTTAGGTTGTTCCTTCTTTGCAGTACTTCCTCCCAATGTTGGGCGCCTTCAGTGAATATTTCATATTCAAAATTATCATGAGAATGTAGCCAATAGTAGGATATTTGCATTGCGTGTTGAGGAACTAAGCCCTTGGGATCGAGCTTGCAGAAGCGGCCTATATGAAATTGATACTCGATATGATGGAGCCCTTCCTATTTCATTGCGGTGTCCCTGACCATATATAATCCTATGTGGAAACCATACATAATGAATGCTCTTTTATTGTCTTTGACCAGGAAGGCATTGTAGCCTTGCAAGATGGTATGGTAGCATATCTCCCCCAAAATAAGGCAATCTGGGACATGAACAGGGAGAAGGTGGGGTGCGCCAGTAGATCCAAACACTCTAATGTAAGTGTTGGTTTCTTCGAAGTACCGGTGGCCAAATTTTTGTATCATCTTCTTTGTCGCCACTAAAATCCGAGGGCACTCTTTTATAAAAATGAGGAAGTAAAACCTAGCTAGAAAATCATCACATATTAAATCGTATGATCTTTTATATCTATTTTCCCACAATATGCTGAAATAAACATGTATTGACAATTCATAAACATGTCAGCTCAAATTCATACCTGCAAAAATGTTCCTTGCGCAAATTACATCCAGTAAGTAGGATTCCATGTAGAAAACCGAAACCTCTCCTTCCTTTGGTGTGTGAGCCTGCGAAACATTTATGTTGATCTGTTTGGAGATAATGGCTCCCTAATTGAAGCTACTCCCCAAAATTTCCATGTTGTATGCTAAGGGCATCCATGCCTATTAAAATTTGGAGCAATCCTTTTACCCATTTAGTTGACAAATTAATTCCATCAGATAAATGTATGGCTCCTGTAGATTTACTGTCTTGTATGAGATAGTGCTTATATTTGTGAAATTTTTTTCTTCTTTCCACCATGAGGATAGAAATCGGCTGGTGTCATGGATGTCATAGAACTTGACCACGAAGTCTGTGTTTAACCTTTCATCTAGTTCTCTGAGTTTGTAGTACTTATGCACCTTTGTCAGAAGGAAAACATCGACACACTTACCTTGGTCATTTTTGATGGTGCACTTTACCATGTCATCATGGTCGATTATCCATCCCAAGGCTTCGATGCAGGGAAGAATTGGGGTCCGGCTAGCCACCCTATGAAGATTTGACCTTCAAAATTTTGGAAACACCTCATCATACAATATTCGTACATATGGATTGTTGTGAGGCATGAAATCGGGATAGTCCTCTTGACTATTTTTTTTGTACAAGTCACCCCAATGCGAATGCACCACTCTAGACCCTATGGTCACTTCTTTTTCACTAAATGTTGGATACTAGATGAAAAGATTCTTGTTTGACGTGTGGATAATATATTCCATCTTTGAGGATAAATATAACTCCCTTGCAACACTCATTGTAGATCCTTCCCCAACCTCTGGTTCTTTTAACTTGGGCATCCTTGGTGAGTGCCTAGTTGTCATCTTTCTTAGAGGCATTTTCTGCAAAATACAAAGTGAGATACCAAACTCTAACAATATTATGGATGCAATTGCAAATGTAGAGATGATGAAGACAAAACATACCTCTTCCTTGTACAATATTAACCTAGTTTAAAGATTGGCTATAAGCTCTTAGACGTTCTCTCTCGCTCCTTCGACTACTCCGGGAAATAAAAAAATTGTGCACAGAATGGAGCGTTCGAATATATCTTTGTAATTTAAATGGAGAATACTTACCTTATCACATCAATATTTAAATTCAAATTTCTAAATGTGCCTTGCACAATCTATCACTAAATCCAAACCACACTTGGGATTAAATGAAAATTCAAATTGGCAGCGGAGGAGTGGGTTACTTCGTAGTTTATCGATGAATTCAAACTTCTACTGCTTGGTTGACATGTAGGATAATAACGTGGTTCGAGTGAAACATTAATTATCCTCTTAAATAATGAAATATGATCTTATCCCTGTTGAAAGCATCCCATCAAAATATTGACCCTTCTCGTACTTTCAACACTGGTATGATTGGCATCGGGGAAAAAAGGGTAGGGTCTTGAATTGGAAATAAAGCATAGAGTGGCCAGGATCGTTGATCTAGAATGTGGGATATTTGACAAAAATATTTGTTGTATGATGCCTTATAAGCCTACCAATAGTAAACGATTGGATCAGTGTTGACTCTTTTCTTTAATGTTTTCCTTTTTTGTTGATACCTTTAGCCAAAAGCTCTAATGCTGACCCAAAAATACATACAATGATGACATGGAAATGTTGACTTGGAGATATGGCGACAACCTGAAAACATCAAGAGATGATGTAGGGAGAACATGCTGTGTCATACAAACTACTCACATGGTAAGGACACGTGACGGTTGATTTTGACCTTTTTGTGGGAAAAATTACTTCAGCATCGGTAGTTTCCTATGGACATAATTCTGGTTTCCACACTATATTATACTGACGCTGACGCTATAACAATGATCTATGATCGAAGAATTTTATTGTTAAAGTGGAATCTTTTTGCAATTTCATCTCTCGAATTCTGTCGATACCAAAGATGTGTTGACGATCGGCAATCGACAATGATAGTTTATTCTGTTTGTGATTTACCTCTTGAAATTTGTCGATGCCAAAGAGTTTTGATAATGTTAAAAGACTATCATATAGGTCAATTTTTCTCGATCGATGATTGTTAAAATTTTTAAACCATGCACCTTTCATGCATATCATGCATTGTTACTTAGAAAAATCAGTCCATCAAAACCAAACAAAAAGGGAGATGATTAAATTTAATGATATAAAAGAAATAAAAAATCATTCATCCATAATATAGACTCTGACTTAGAAAAAATAAAAAGTGGTGCCCACAAAGAAAGATTTCACAAAAATACTTTTAGGGTGTGTTGAGTGCTCAACAAGTGGTGCTTCTGTGGGTGAAAACTGAATCTTTGCTCCTTTTTTGTGGCTTTAGCTAGTCCAAAAAGAACTAATTGAGAAACCATATCGCTTTTCTTTCAATAGAGTCTATCCTATAAATACGTACACAACTTATCAAGGTTCACCAATCCATATTCACCTATGGATTTCAACCCTTTTTCCACTTGCGTTCCTCTTTACCATTACCCAAACCCTTCTTTGAAAAAATCTAGAAAAGGAATCCATTGGCTTGAGGCCATTTTTTAGTTATTATTATTCCCTTGCTACGTTGTCACTTAGCTTCCAGTGAGTGTCCATAGCCCCAATGGAGTCACCCTGATATCACAGATCTTTCTCTGCTACCAGCGAGCATCCATAGCCCCGACGGATTTATCTACATACCCAGTTCGACTTTGCACTCCTTTTCATATAGATCGTTTTCTTATGGAAGAAATTCCGCGAGTGATTCATAAGGGAGGACATCTATTACTGGCAAGGTGAAACGTTGAGGTGAAGCCTTTACTATCTCTGTCTAGAGGTACATCTAATCCTTTCCAACTAGCCATCATTTCCTTTGGGCTTTACCAGACCACTAGGTGAATATTTTATCGTTTACCAAGGTAGTATTCTTGCAAAGAAAAAATGTAGATCTTCTGAAATTTGTGTCTTTGTGTTTAGTATCTCCTGTTTTGTATGCTAGTGCAAGTCAGAAACATGGTATGTTCTGTTGTTTTTACTAAAATCGGCCACCACTTTGCAAAAAAAAACTTGATTGAAGAAAATGACAAGAAAAATAAAGAAAATAAAAGGCATTTGTCCCCCCTAAACCCACACACTCATGTTCGATCAAAATGTAAAAAGAAGAGAAATTCAAAAAACAACATCAAAAGAGAGAGTTGTTTTTTTCCTTTATTTATTTATTAAGAGAAGTATTGTTTTAGGGCCTGTCCATTGACCGGGAGGGCATCAGGATCACCCCTCATATTTTTCAACCGGTATGTTCCTTATTTGATCTTATTGACCACTTGAAAAGGTCCTAGCCATAGATTTTGGAATTTTGAATGTTTTTCTTTAGACTCATTTGCTTTATCCCACTTTAAGACTAGGTCTCCTACTTCAAAAAAAAACTTTGGCCTTATGTTTGTCGAACCATATTTTAAATACCTGTTGATGAGCAATGAACTTAACTTTATCCTTTTCCCTTTCCTCATACAACATGAGAAGGGTATCAATTATTTGTTGTAGAGTGGATGAGGGTTGACCTTTTGATGCTTGGGCAAGTTGTAAAGATGGGAGGTACAATCCATTTGTGAGGATGGATTCTTTCCCATATACCAGAAAGTAAGGAGAGTTTTCTATGGCTTCTTTGGGTGTCACTATATCGGCCTAGAGAGAATTATGAAGTAAATTATCTCAATTTCTTTGATTTTCAACAACTGTCTTTTTTAAGATTCACACTAGATTTTTATTAGTTGACTCTACAACTCCATTCCCTTGTGGATAATAGTTTGTAGAATATCTTATTATGATCCCTTTATCGAGGGAGAATTATGTCAAGTGTGTGGAAGAAAAATAGCCAGCATTGTCAAAACAAAGGACTAAAGGCATCCCAAACCTTGTTATTAGGTGTTGTTCTGAAAATTGCATCACTACCTTTTCATTAATGTGCATAAGAGGGACAACCTCTGTCCACCTTGTGAAATAATCTGTTGCAGTTAAGATATACTTATGTTGTTTCGAAGAATTTGGAGTAATTTCTTCGATGACATCTATTCCCCCATTGCTCAAAAGGTCTGGATATGGTCATCGATTGGAGTGGAATGACTGGTCTCTTTTCCATACCAGCACTCATTTGGAAATATTTACATTTCTTGGCATATGCATTAGTGTCTTTGAATGAAGTGGGCCAATAATAACCAAACCTTAATATTTTGTAAGTCGTGGTTTCTCCTATAAAATGTTCGCCTACGAATCCGTCATGGATTTCTTTGAGTACCTTTTCAACATTATTATGTTCAATACATCTAAGAAGTACCCCATCGTAGTTTACGTGAAAAAGAACAGAATTTATGAGGTGATATTGAGATTATTTTAACCCGAGGGCTCTCCTTTCCCTCGGGTTTAGGTTTTTTGGAAACATTCCATGATGCAAGAGATAAAACAAGCCTCCATACGAGGATTATTTTCCAAGAGGTATGTATAAGGATTCTCCACACCACAGCGATAGTTCATTTTCCCATCCAGGGTCTTCTATGTCGATCAGATCTTGGGCCTCAGCAGTCAGTTTACACAATCCTTGTCCTTTCACTATTTTGGCAGGTTTTATGTATAAATCAAATTATTGAATGACTTCCATCCAATTTCCCCTCCTTTCTCTCATCTCCTATTGAGTGAACAGATATCTGACCGCTGGATGTGGTACTATGACTTTGGTATGGTTCTTCAGGATATAGGATATGAAATGCTTGACTGCTTTATATACAGTGTAACCCTATTTTTCTATAGCAAGGTAGTTTAGTTCAGCTCCTTGGAGGTTAGTGCTCATAAAGGACATTGGTTCTTCATTTTCCTCATCATCCTTTTGGGTAAGTATTGTATCCAAGGATTGGTTAGAAGAAAAGGTGTAAAGGAAAAAATCTTTGCTAAAGTCAGGGCTTCGCAACACTAGTGCTTGGGAGATGGAAGTTTTGATGTTATTGAAATATTATCTCATTTATACATCCCATTTAAACTCGTCATCCTTGCGAATCATTTTTTGTAAAGGTTTAATAGTTTAAGCAAAGTCAGGAATAGATTTCCTCACAAAGTTGATTTTCCCGAAAAAATATTGCATGGCATTTTTATTGTGAGGTAAAGGGAGTTGATCTATCTCTTTGATCTATTCAAGGTTGATGTTGATTCCTTCCCACGATATGATATGACCTAATAATTTTCCTTCCTCTACACCAAAGATCGTATTCTTAGGGTTCAAATATATTCCATACTTCCTACACCTTTCAAAGATCTAAGTCAAATGATGAATGTGGTCTTCCTTATTCTTTGAGTATACTGTTACATCATATGAATAGAATACCACACATTTGTTAATCAAACCTTGAAAATATAGATCCATTGCCCTATGAAAAGTTGCCCCTATGTTGATTAACCCAAAATTCATGCATTTATAAGAAAAGATACTCCATTTGGTTCGGAACGTAGTTTTTAATCGATCATCTTCTGTAACCAGGACCTAGTTATATCCCAAAAAAACGTCAAAGAGAGAAAACATTTCAGAGCCATATATCATCTACAAGAGTTGTTCCATGGGTGGTAATGGGTAGTTATCTTTTTCCGATGCTCTATTAAGGTTCCTAAAATTAACACACAAATGGATTTCTCTAGACTTATTTCTAACAGGCACTAGATTGGCTACCCATACAGAATGTCTTACATGGAAGATAATATTAGCATCTAATAGATTTTTCAACTCTTGATAAATTAGGGGTTCCAGAGAAGGGTGGTACTTTCTAAGATTCTGTTGGAAATATTTTATTCCATATTTTAATGGGATTGTATGCTGGATAATGCGAGTATCATATGTTTCAATTCTTGGTGTGACCAAGCAAAGACATCTTGAAATTATTTAAATAGATTAAGATAAGCCTTCTTGTCCTCTTTGGATACTACCTTACCTAGGTTGACATTTTTGGGATTTTCGAGGGTGCCTAGGTTTATAGTTTTTTATATAGGAAATGAGCTCCCTATTTTTGAATTTTTCGACCCTTTAAATCTCTCCCTTAGGTCGAAAAGGTTTTCCAGATTGGCCACTCCTTTTGGTATGGCGTGAAATGTTTTTTTGTCATCAGGGTGATCTATGTCCCTTTTCTATTCGTGGAGATTTGATTCTTTGAGTAGTTCTTAGAATATTTCATCATCAATGGACAAATCCTTAAAATTCTCTTGGTTAGTCAAAAAATCTACAATTTGTTTGTCCCTTTTAAACACTTTCCAGTTATAATTTTTTTTTGACACTGATGGTCTGTAGAAAAGTTCCACTGTAAACCTTGAGGATTCATAGTCTTCTAAAGAAGATAATCTTAAGGCTGTGGTGGCCAAGGAATCGACAAGAGTATTTTTTGTCTTAGGAACAATGGTAATGTTGAAGGCCTCAAAATTGTCTATTATCCTATGTACTTCTTGTTGGTAGTTCCTCAAGTGGGGTGAATTCCAATGAATGGTATTCTTTACTTGTCTAACGATAATTTCTAACTCTCCAAAAACTTTCAGTTCTCTGATGTTTAAGTCTATGGCCTTCTTTAGTCCCTAGACTAGAGCTTCATATTCAGCAGTGTTGTTAGTGCATTCAAATTCTAACTTGTAGGAAAATAAGTTTTGTTTCCATTTTTGGTCAATGAGGATACATCCTTCTCCTGACCCCTCTTGCAATTTAGAACCATCAAAGTAGAGAGTCCAAAATTGTGGAGAAAAATTAGCAACTTCTGATTGACTAGTTATTTTCTCACTTTCATCTTCCTTGTCAGCTACTCTCAATCAAGAATCCTGATAGAAGATGTTTTATTTTTTGGCTATATGTAGGATTACCTGAAAAGTAATTTTGAAGTTTTGGGTGAGAGGTACATCAGATGAGAGAGGGGAGAAATTGTTGAAATCAGAATCCCATGAGTAGTTTCCTAACATAGGGAAATCTATCGATGAGGGTTCATTGGGATTTTCTAGATCAGTAACAATGTGTTTGAGATATATTTCTCTATGGATCATAATCATGTTTGTATGTCCCTTGAATGGAAACTAGAGGTGAGCCCATTCAATACTAAAGTATCCATTTAATTTCTCAGACCAATCTTCGCTAAGTAACAATCCATATGCCTCTGGGATGTCTACTACGATTATGTCAGTTACTTGAACAAATTTTGGTTGTGTGGTCATCATGATCATGACATATTTAAGTTCCCCAATCACCTTCACCTAAGTCCTATATAGTTGTATAATGTTTTTATCACTTTTGAGCGAGGTTGCATTCAATTTCTTGCAGATTGACAATGGCATGACATTGGAGGATGCCCCCGAATCGACTAGGAAATTATGTAGGTTTATGTTAAAGACTTCAAATGTTAAAAGGAAAGGAGGAACACAAGGTTTTACTATTTTGTTTGAAGATCAAGCGTTCACACATGGTTTAAACATAGTTACCAACTTAACGAGAACTCTACAAAGTTCTCATTTTGGGGGGAGTCAAGTTTTTTTAAAATGGTGTTATTGGTAGCACCCCCCCTCCCCTTTTAGATGGTTTTTCGATATTTTAATTTTTTTGATCCACAATGTTTCCACATTATTTTTTTAAAGGCTTGTTTTTCATGTATTTTTAATTTTTTCTAATTTTTTGTTTTTATTTTTTATTCAACGATGTTTTTTGTCACTTTTCCATGCTCCTTTCAATCTTATAAATATTTTTTTCCATTTACTTTTTTGAAATTATGATTTTTCATGTAATTGTGTCTCCTTAATTGATTTATTGTTCCATACTTTTAAAATGTAGTAAAAAAAATCATTTTTAACACATTGTTCATCGTTACTTCAATACATAGAAAATAATTGTACTAAAATAACACTATTTTTTAATATTTAGAAAACAAATATAATTAAAATTTCTTTTGATAAATT